>JAEMPF020012186.1:0-2500 GCA_022496165.2 Catalaphyllia jardinei
TAAGAACCTTGAAATATGGTTCAAAATCCATATAAACGTCTCTAATTCTGAGACAACGTCGCCCAAAATCATGTAAACTCTTAACATCTTATGATCTCCGTGATACTCTTGAAAAGGGGCAAACATAGTGATTTTCATCCCAGCTTCTTTCAAATACATGGAGTAGGTTTACATTTGTCACAAAAGTTCTAAAAGAATTTTATGAGTTTATTTAATTTTGGGGGGACGCTGTTTCAAAATTTAAGACGCTTGTATGGATTTTAAACCATATTTCAAGGTTCATAGCTTAGTCAAATAGCTAATCTCGACATGATCGTTCATGTGGTGGTGTCTGTTTATCGATTTGTTAAAATCTGAAACTCGCTCCAGTTCCCTTCTGAATTTCGGAACGGCCGATCGGAAAAGCCTCCCTGCATTGCGCATTGGCCTTAACTGCAAACTACCATGGGTGACAAAATTAGTTGAGACAAGAAAATGACGCTTTTTCGCTATCTAACTTAACCCGGCACTTATTCTATTTCATTTGCACACAGCCTTAATTCTCTGATACCCCCGTCCCTTCAATTCAATGTTTTGTAGGTGCTGTAGTCTGTGCAGTCTTAGAAATAGTAAACTAGGCGTAGTTTGGGCGGAAGGGGTGGAAATGTTTCCAAGACAATTAAACATCGAATTTTACTGAGAAGTGTCTGAACATTTTTGTCGCTCATTGTATTCAGTCCTGTACCGAGAATATAGCCATGACCTGTTTCCAGTGTTTTCGCGCGCTCTTTGATCAAAAGCTATACAGAGTGTAGAACGCGGAGGAATGGAGCCGATTTATTGAATGGCCTTTCATCCTTTCTTGCAGATTGCTACACTTATTAAAGACTTGAGGAAGGAACTTGACCGTCTTCTAGAAAACAAAATAGAAAATCCTTCTCTTGATCTAATGAGTTGTGCGAGAGAAAGCAGAATCATTGACACTATTGTTCGTTTGATTTCAACTCAGTGATAGCAAAGTATGTACTGCAATTTACAACATGGTTATAATTTCCCTATTTTTTAAGCGCAGAAAGAAACCTGCGAGTTCAAACTTCGAAACTTTCATGTGATCCCAAGAACGAGATTTTTCTTAAAGTTATTCCTTATATAATTTTCCGCTTAATTTCGAATTTAAGCCCTTCAAAAATCCCTAAAACGGATCGATATGTGCTTAAAAAAGTCATTTTACCCACACATGCGCGGCGCTTTGACATCCAGTCAGAAGTCAAAAAAAGACCAAAGATGACTTGTACCCACAGGTTCAGCCTAAAAAAGTCCACAGATTGGTATCACGCCCACACAATAAGATCTTGGTACCTCAGGGGCTGTTCGAATTTTTTCTCCAGTGCTCCAGTTTTGTTTTTTTCTATCTAAAGATATGGTAGTTCCCCGGGAGTTAATTATTAGTTTAGACCTTGCATACGACGGCTGCGCCCCCAGTACGAGCGGCAGTCAAAACTTAGCTGTCCTGCCAAAACGACATTTCTTTGAAGCTCACAAAAATAAAGGCAATGGTAAAGTTGCTTTTGCTTGTTATGATAGGGATTAATTTGAAGAGGAACAGCATATTGTGTTCAAAATAACACAACTATTACCCTACCTAGCGACACTCGACGAACTACGAGCCGGACGGCCCCATTTTTGGCGTGAAATTGGACGCCTGGAGCCACGAAATGTTTCATATTTTTCACTTTTTACAATCTGATATGGTTTTGGGAATTGTATATCCCTTTTCGTAAATATTTAATGCCATCTCCAGTGAGAAAAGGTTGCCAGATTTCAATGCTATTCCTGTTAACTTAGATTGATGTCAGGACAGTAAAGATTTTCCCACCTGCTGAATCCTGATTGGTCAATTCAAATATCAGGCTTGCCAGCCGTATGCAAGGGAAAGGAATCCCTTGTCAACTCGAACAGGAGTTACAAACCTCAGGTCTTATTCGGGAGGCCATGAGGAGAAAAGCAAAAATGACTAGGCGATTGAAAGCAATCACAAGGAAATACTGCGAACCGAACAAGATGGCGGTTTCGATTTCCCGTTATTGTTTTTCGTTGATGGGAGACTGGGAAGTATAGAGAATTCGTCAAATGGTAAGGAAAAGGTCATTTTCGATCTAAAATAAATTTTAGCATGGCTCCGAGGTTTTGGCCGGAAGTAAAACAAAAGAAATAGGTATTCATCCCTTAACCTCCATGAGATTCGTTTTCTTTTATTCCCCGGAGCCACCAAGAAGGAATTTGCACATGTCGAAAATGGCTTATTCCAAATTTTCAGCTGGTTCGTTCTAAAGGAGAGGAATGCGCAGTCTACCGTTCCGAATGGATTTTGCTGAAAATTACTATTTAATTTAACTTTCAAATGAAAGTTGCGGATTTTTGTTGTATTCTTTAGTATTGTTCTTTATTCAAATATGACCCTTGGGAGATGGAGTGAGTGTCAATCGAAGCTGAGGGGAAGGAAGAACTCGACACATGTTTC
>JAEMPF020012186.1:10000-20000 GCA_022496165.2 Catalaphyllia jardinei
GTTCAGCCGTTGCCCTGAATCGGAATACCAATTGTTCCTAGCCTTTCTTGCAATTCAGCTCGTGAAATCCTCATGCTTTTATATTCACAGAGCCTGGAAAGACAGCACCACGCCCCGAGAATTCAACTTTGCTTTAATGTGTTAAAAGAGCTGCGTTATGGTATTTTGAGTTATTTTGACCATCGACAAAATTACTTTTAAATTGAAGGAAACCTGAAAATAATACTTTAGAAAGATAGAAAAACACTAAAGACATAATAGTAAGCCATTAAGGAACAATGGTTAAGGATGGAAAAGATTGACACGGATTACGAACAACGAAATTGAAAAATTTAGGGGGAAGATGAAGGTCAGCCTAACCCAGACCCTAACCGTGAGATAGTTAATCTTCCATACAGGCCTTGTCCTCGACCAATAGGGAGGTTCCAGCAGAAGATCCCTGCACGTTGCGTATCTAAGTCACCCGACGAAAAATGACGTCAGATACGGTCAAGAATCGCCGCTTAAGCTCGTTTTTGGCGAATGCACGTTTCGATTACCTGTGATTTTTTGGGTATTTGTGAGCCGGATGTTTCCTGGTGTGATATACTTAGGAGAAAAAGAAGCTGTAGAGACATTACTTGCACATCTTTTGCAAAGATTTTGGCAAGATTTGGAGTAAAATAACAGGGCCTGAGAGAAGTGTTATTTCCGACATCTCACACTCTCAGAGCTAACATGTAGAACAGCTGTTCTTTCACTGCCACTTGGAGGAGCTCGATCAGTTGTTCTTTCTTCAACTGATTTAACGCCGTGCGTCTTGTTACACCGGTCATTTGTCAAGGCTTTGTTTGCTAGGATCTGGATGGTCAAGTCAACAGGTACGTTCGTAAAAAGCGCGGTGACATAGGAGAATACTAAAACGTCACCGTCGCTGACGGGCGTCGATCTGTTGTATTTCATCGGCGAATTGAAAGATGTCCTCGATCGTGTGTTTATTACTGAAGAGGCTTACTCTGGGACCTTAAGTTCCCTCAGTCGCCTTAAGTTGCTATCGTTTATGCAATGATGAAAGAGATATATGGAGAGACGGTTACTAAGTTTAAATTTATATTACTAGAGCGAAAATCGAAAAATCGCCTTTAATATCATAACAATTACAATTTCGTAAAATGTGATTAGTGCATAAACTGCTGTATTTTGCTCTATTTAATCTGCGAAGTTGTAATCGGAAGTTATGTCAAGGGACAGTTGGCTGTAATCGGAAAGTTACATGAGCCAATCAATTTAGGTAATCTCCACTAAATCCACCAATCACAACATTGATTACAATCGCTATAGTAACCAATTCAAGAGACTGACTTTGTAAATTGTGAAGGTCCGATTTCGCTAATCACTCGTATGGTCACATACCGAATTGGACTCCATCCACTCCTATAAATCGCATATAAATCCTCCTTATAAATCGCGTTAAGTTGCCTTAAATCGCCTAAAGCCGCAAAGTTTTTTCTGCCAGTTTTGCTTAAGTTGCCATTAGTCGCCTTAAATCGCCTGGAGCCGCCTTAAGTTACATAGTAGGCCTAGTGGATTGAGGTCTTAGTTTTCATCTAGCCATTTAACCAACTGGAGCCGGATTGTATGTTCTAGTAGCTGACAAGATCGAGTGCATAGAGCGTGCGTGCATGCGTGCTAGTCTTGAACTTTGGGGCAGAGGGACTCTATCCTCGCAAAACTATTTTAGTGACATTACATGCAAATGTCTATTGTATTCACAACGCGATACAACTGTCATTTTCACCTTGATACTGATGTTAGCAACATTGAAACGCGGGACAATATCATATATTATCCTTTAATTAGCTTTGATTGGTCCCCCTCCCTTGTTCTCAAGGTGATTGCTCACAAGTTATTTCCAGATATCTTCCCACGGATAATATTACCACGCGTGTTACCACGCGCTTTCCACATGACCAAAATCTTTTTCGCAGAGTTAACCATTTTTTGACGCTTGAAGATTTTCGGCGTTCGGGAGTTACCTAAAATAACTTCTGAAGGGATTAACTCAGGAATAATGCATATATGGGGGATTAACTCTATTACATACACCCTTCATTTTCTCTCGGGATCGTTTAATCTGAATTATGAACGCTAGCTTATGTGGTCAAATGTTATGAACTGGCCATACTTACCCGTCAGTGATCAATCTAAATTCGTCGCCTCCAGCCTGATTATCATTATCGGCAGTGACCTCTACCAAATGAACATCCAGACCTTGCGGAAGACTATTAGAACCAAAAATCTGTATTTTGCCGTATACCTGAGTTCGTAGATCAATGATGTCAGTAACTTCACTATCACCATCGACCTTGTGAACGGTGAACTTAATTATGAAATCCTCCACACCTGAAAAGGAAGAACACATTCAGAATTCTATGACCTGAAAAAAAGAACGGCTTGCAGTTAAATTATAATATCTTCCTGGAAAACGGACTTGTGGAAAGCAAAAGATTGCTGTTACAACTCTGCTTTTGAGCTGGTGTATTGCATGTTTTAAGAACTACTTCATTAGATTCATTAGCAGTGTTTTAAAGAAGAGAGGGGTATCGGGTCAATGACCCAATAATGGCAGTTAACCAGACAAATGCATGAAAAAGAAAAGGAAAAAGAAGTTTCTAAACGAAATATATTGGAAGATAATCATTTCAGATCAAGACAGAAATTAGAGAAGTTAATCTTTGCCTTCTATAGGCAAGTGGCGCTGGTCGTACTATGTTATTTTCTTTCGCTTTCGGCCGACAAGGGAAACACACCAGTCGCTTGGTCAGGCAATCGCCTTTAAAACTTTTTACTTCTTTTGAAAATAGACACTCTCTTTCCTTTGTGTATTGAAGTTTACATGGTAAAATGTTTCACATGAGATAGTCAAATCCATTTTTGAAGTCAAAACATCTTTAGTACATGAAACTTCGATTGTTTCGATCGTTTCTGCAGACAGCAGCTTCCTCTTCTACTTAATGTAGTGTCAACGAACGTCTAAACGTCTTCTGAGTTCTTGCACCTTATATTGTGTACAGAGCAAGTCTATAATAACAGACGATTGTCTAGTCTCTTTAGCTTGGGTGGTTTGTTTTCCCAATGTAAACCACGTGATGATACTCTTGAGAATTCTTGCTTTCAAATTTTTAAATAGTCGCATGAATATGACTGAATAATTTTAAGATGGACAAAAGAGAAATTCTCCAGGGAATATCACGCGGTCTACAATGGAAAACTAAACGCCCAAGTTAATGAAAGAGGTCTATTATCAAATGGACACAAAAGAATAAAACAGCTATTTTATTTATATGTCTGAATCAGTGTAAAAGGAGAACACGAAAATTTTGGCATTTTTTGGAGGACAGAAGCCCAGAGGTAACAATCATGGGACTTCTGACAATAGGTATTAGAAAGAACCACTGAAACTGAAGATTAATCATCAATGGCTCCTCAAGAATTGGTGAATTTGAAGATCACTTGAAGTTAATTAATTGTTCATAATTTTAGTAATTAGATAATCTGAACTGATGGTCGTATCTTTGTCTCTCCCAAATGCTATCATAAAAAAGCACCATGAAACATCAAAGTTCTTGAAATTTTCAAAGGGAGTGCTCCAAGGCGCTTCCTACAGAAAGGGACCTCCCTTCTTGCTACATGTCCGCTGAGCCAGGTGGGCAAGCCCATCTTTGGGGACCCGCCTGATAAATGGTGTGACGATAGTTTGTAGAGCAATTAAGCCATAGACTGCAAGTTTCTATGGTTTATAGGCTGCCTGATAAACCACTTGAGATGTTGGAAGAACAAGAGAAGAATTCTTAAATCACGCGGAGCCGCAAGCGAGTGATTTACGAATTCTTCTGGTGTTTTACCAGCATCCCACGTGGTTTATCAGCCTATAAACCATAGTAACTTGTGGTCTGTTGCTTCTATATAATAATTCAGAAGAGTTTTCCATCAGTTTTCTGGCACAAAAAGACCATACCTGTTTGACCAATAAGAGCGCGCATTGATTTGGTTATTATATAATTGTTAAATATATAATGATGGCTAAGCCAATGAAAACACATTAAATTTCATTATCCAATGATCTAGTTTTTTTAATCAAAGAGTGCAGTCTATCGGAAAAAGCAGAAGAGAAGCCGGAATATCACTTGACTGCTTGGTTCTTATTCAAGTTGTGATTTCGACTTACCTGAGCCACTGTCTGTTAATGAATGACGAGGTTGAAAAGACGCCATTAAGTTTTCCTGTTCCCTGTTGTAAAAGCACGTGACGACGTATTCGTGGTCATAAGCGAAAGTTACAGGATCAATGGTGGAGCCAGCTACTGCATCAACTTCAATTACAAACTTGTATTCAAATTGGCTATTATCGTCAGTTCTAGCCGGATCGCCTGGAGCACAGGTTCCCACGTTTATACCGGAGTACCTTACGACGCCAGCCATTTCATCAAATATCGGCTCACATGCTTCATTGGCTACATTGTTTAAACTCCAAGAACGTTCGTCAGTGGAGCCTTCCCATTGAGCAATATCAGGTATGGAGATTTCAAAATTGATTGATGAGGCGTCAGAGCAATCTATATTTTGCAAGGTTGAAGATACTGTTCCTGCATAACACACAAAGATTTACTTTTAGTTTATAAATTTGCTTATATTTACTCAAAGGAAATGGCCTGGTAAAACTCAGAATTTAAGTTGCTTGCAAGGAATCTGTTCCTCTCTCCTGCATGTTACTCTCTTTTTGCTATAGACAGCACTTTACTTCAGAGTTTTGCTATTTGACGGGATTTACAAAAATGGTGTTAAAGAAAAGTTTGTTCTTAAGGTGTGAAAATCACTCTAACATAGAGAAAAAAATGGGGTAATAATAGGTAGAATACAGCAAAGAGGATAAGAGAATTTTATATCACCTATGTTACGAAAAATAATTGCGCGACTTGCGTGAAGATTCGCGAATATGCTAATTTCCTCTCGAATCTTCTAGCATGTCTAATTAGTGCTGTATCATCGTGACTCAGTAATACACCATTTTGCTAATGATCAGTCCCTGGTGAATTGTGGGTAGATCCAGTCCTTTGTTGGGGCAAACGGGCAAAATTACAATTTCAAATTATGTCCTAAACTGGCCGTTTGCCCCCACAAAGGACTGGATCTACCCACAATTCAAAAGGAACTGATCATTAGCAAAATGGTGTATTCTGTTTTAAGGCGTTTGCGTATGTTACTGTTAATAACTTCTTATTGTAATGTTTCTTGATTTAGTAGGGCCGGAAAGTTCTAGAATCTTTCGCCGTAAAGTATATAAGAGAATCGGTGTAGTGTTTAGATGTTTTTATTTCCCAGGAGTGTTGAGAGGATAATCTCGTGAACCAGTACTAGGGAGCTTAAGCAACGACGACGACGACGCCGAGTACGACGCCAAGTAAAAAATGAATTTATATTTTATCAAAGAAATTCGCGATTGTCTAGATCTCTTAGGTTCGTCAATGGCTCTAAAATTGTGCTTAAGCTAAATATGCAACGACGGCGTTCAATTCCAAATGAAAATACGAAAAATTAGCTGTCGTCGTCCACGTTCTGTAGACGACGCAGAACTTGGTCATTTCACGTTCGTGTTTTGCAGGGGACGACAAAGAAATGACGCACGTGCACAGCTATTGTTTTGCTCATTAAACCTTTTGTTTAGTGACGTTCTCGTTGCCGTCGTCGTCGTGGTTTGCTTAAGCAACCTACTGTTTACAAACCGCCGCCTGGTTAGCTCAGTTGGTAGAGCACCAGTCTGCTGTGCGGGAGGTCAAGGGGTTCGAGCCCCAGACCGGACCAACACTCAGGGTCTTAAAATAACTGAGGAGTGTGCTGCCTTTGTAATTATATCTGCAAATGGTTAGATGTTCAAGTCCTCTCGGATAAGGACTATAAACAGTAGGCCCCGGCTCCTGCATCTTCAATGTTACATGGTTAGCAGGCGACGTTAAAGAACCCACACACTTATCGAAAAGAGTACGGCACGTAGTTCCCGGTGTTGTGGTCTGACCTTGTCTCACAGGTTGGTGCTTCAAATAGAGATAACCTCACTGCACCTTTCCCCCTTGGACAGAATTGTCCAAGAAAAATTACTATGAACTATGAAGTGTGACGAAGGTCACGTGTAAAGCTTGAAGGCTTTGTAAAGTATCGACAGAGGTCGTGTTTGTTAAAGAGAAACAGATAGGTCACATATATCAGGCAGAGGCCGTGTTTATACAAGAGTGACGGAGGTCAAGTGTAGTTACAAGCCTAGCGTGAGCTTGTTGTGGAGTCTTGTGAGGAATTACTGCGTTCGTGTGGAATAAATATCCTTGTTGTGTTTTCCGACATCCCTGTGTTTTGTTTGGACTACAAACTATCCACCACTAAAAACATTCGAACGCGTAACAACCTACTTTACCCGAGAGGTTTTGTCGAGGAAAAAGAAACCAGTTAGACTGAGATGCGGCGACGGATGAAACTTTCGTTAGAACCATTTGCCATTATAAATGAATTGCGACGAATCCGTAAAAGAAAATAAACTTTTCCTTTTAAACTTTTCCCTTTTTTTAGGTTTAAAAATGGTTTACACGTTCATGCAAACCAGCTCTTATTTTGGCCATATTAATACACATTTTTTCGTTTCTCCCCGGTCAATAAAAACTTGACTTGAAACCAAATTAACATTTTTAGGAATTAAGACATCCTGATTTTCCGTTTTTTTGCGTGATTGGAACTTTTTGAAGTGTATAAGCGAATGCAGAGAATATTTAATTTTTATTATAATGACTAACTAGGTTGGGCTTTTGATTAATTGTTTTTTTCCCGATTATTTGGGTGAATATAATGTGTAAGCGATCGCCTTGTGGATTACCACGAATAATTAGTGCAAGGAGATACACTGTGACAGTTTCAAACTAGAAACTTACAAGGGCACTAATAAAATATTTCACTTAATACACCATAATGGCAACTGGATACCAAGACTTACCGTGGACGACAGCAGCTCCACACAGGAAAACAACGGCGACGAACAAACAGAATGTGTGCTTCATTTTTCCCGCCAGTTCTTTTTTGCTTCTTGTCTTAAATCTGTTACAGAGACAAAAACAAACTCTATCAAAGGTAAAAGTCTATTTCCTGGTTTGAATGGGTGGCAGGGTTGCCGAACGGGTTGGCGCGTTGGACTCCAGAGTAGTTTTATCTCATTCAAGCCCTGTCTGGCCGGTTCAGTGTCCAGTGTTCCTGGGCAAGGCAGTTATAATTATAATTTTCTACAATAAGGTTTAGCCAAAGACAAATCCAGTTGTTTATCAGCTGATGAATTATACATTTATTCTCGCGTAAACTCAGTTCGAAAAGCCAGTTTTACGGTTACGTTTGTCAAAGTTCACCGTAAAATGTGCACGAAGTTTCATTAAATCAATTTCATTACAACAGGATTAGAGAGTGAAACCTCTTCATAATTTATCATGAGCTACATTGAAAGAATAAAAAAAGTGTATTCCGATTATGAATATAGACAGACAGCCAGGAAAATGAAAATATTTATGACGTAACCAAACATTCGGTGTCCCCGTACCCATATAACCCATATAAGGGAGTACCTCCACCTCCAGCCCTACCCGCCCCCCCCCACCCCCCTTGGTGATAAAATTGTTTCCAACGAAATAAACACTGATCTTGACGCTTCGCATGCTGCTCAACATACATTTTTAGAAGTGGCAAATTTGTGAAAACTATGCATATCGTAAATAGTAATGTCTGGAGCCACTACACTGAAAATAACAAGCTGCAGCAGTAAGGCCTGGAACTAGCGACATAACGACATAAGAGATACGTTATGTCGTAATGCTGGCAGTGTGAACACCCTGACATAACGACATGATGGAAACATAACGAAATTAACATCAATACATAAGGAAAAAGATGATCTTTTCCTTACGTCGACATGCAGATGTTCACATTACGACATAAGGCGATTACGTCGTTATGCCGTTATGTCACTGGTGCGAACTAAGCTTAATTTAATCTGTCTGGATGTAATAAGAAGTGACAGCTAGTAAAACAACAGCTTCTCACTGCTCTCGGTGAAAAGTTTTTCCTTGAATTGCCTGATGAAAAGCAGAACAATAACTTGCCACTTGCTAACCTGCGGGTGAAGTCGCCCCTCACTGCCTCTTGTAACAGGTTGATTTGGTAGAGCTCAGTGTTTTGCTATATATCAGTCAGTTTACGGACTATTAATTAGTCAGTATTGAAGGGTTATCTTCCTTCAAACTATTACTGATGTTTTGTTGTAGCAGCGAAACATAAAACACTTTATCTGACAACAATTCTGCCCATGAATAACACGACAAAAATTTGACGCAACAGGGCGTCAGTGAAATGTTGTATTCTTTAAATAGAATAGGCCTTTCTGGCCTCAGGGCAGTCAATTCTTTTCTGGAGTCTGCTTGAATTTGTTGTGTTTTGGCAACAGTTAGTTTCACAATCAACACCAGAACAATGGAAACAGTTGAAGTATTTTTTCCCCTCAGACAACCGTTTTTCTTAACGATATTGAGTTCAACGTGTCAAAATCTGAAACTAAAATGAAGCTTTCTGCGGTTTGTCCTGATAACGTCTTACAGAGTTCAGTTTAAAGAAACACTTTTCGTCGGCTGAATACCAAACTCAAAGAGCCTTAATTTGTTTAACTTTCCCCAGGACTTCTGGATCCCCGGTGAGGTCTTTGCAAAACCACCATTTATTTATTCCGCAAAAGCTAAACAAGAAAATATATTAGAAAATAATAGTAGCCCTAAGGGTCACAGCATGACCAAATAACAAACTTTATGCAACCTCAATACAGAGTCGATGATCTTTTGTTAAATAGAAAGCCACTGACGGTTTTCATTTCAGCACGGTTTGGTTGAAATATATGGCTGTTTCTATTTTCATCGGGTAATGCCCACCATCTGAAATTGTTAGGGCCAAAAATTCATCCAACTTTGTTGGGAATACGTTCCGCCCAGTCTTCCCTGAGTAGCAAAAACAAACGAGTTATTCAAGCTGATGTTTGAGCAGTCATGGCATGGTAAGCTTTTAATTTTTGTTGCGTTTTGAGTGACACTTTTAAGAGGTTTCACGGCTTTGACTTGTTTATCAGAGAAGGTTTTGCATCAATATGGCCTTTGCCTCTCTAACTGCATCAACAGCGGCGCCCACAGTCTGCCCTAAGCCCAGAAATAGTTGTCTGCGTCTCAGACAAGAAAAAATCTAAAACGAACTAAACGATAATGCAGCACAATAAAGAAAGTTCTTACGCCTATAAAATATGTGCATTTTACCAGTTACTATAGCAACTCTTTGCGTATTTGCTCAATTACCGAGCGCCAAGTTCACTACAATAAAAAAGCTACGTCACGGAATTTTGATTTAATTTGGCCACGTACAAATTTGTCTTTATATTGAAGGAAACTGAAAAATATTACTTTTGATAAAAGAACACCAAAACATAAAGGGACAAGGAGGGTTGAGGATGAAAAATATTAACATGGATTGCAATGAACGAACTTCAAAAATTTAGGCTGAACTTGTCAAGATGCTCAAATTAACCGTGACGCAGCTTGTTTTAAGTCAAGCTCAAATTTGATCTCCTTGTGATAATCCTGTCAATCGAAGATACTTAGGATTTTCGAAATTCGGACTCAAATCCGCGTTTTCATGAAAACATCAGCCCTTTGGCTGCCTTTATTTCAAACCTACTCTCCCAAATTAAGTATGTATGTATTTATGTAAATTGGCAAATACCTGTTTTCTAATAAATTTGGTCTTCTAGACTCAGGGCTTACCGAAAATAAAAGTGCCACTTAGCTTTGCAACGACAAACAATTGCAAGAATCGGAATTTTAACACGTCCAGACCCATCAAGTTCAAAGAAGTTTAACACATTAACACGAAGGTTCCAGGCAAAAAAATAGCTCAAAGTTAGG
>JAEMPF020012186.1:25000-30000 GCA_022496165.2 Catalaphyllia jardinei
TGTTGTAAAAGTAAAAGATACTGCACTTTATCGCACGGCATTTCTGCCATGAATAACACGATAAAAATGTTGACGCCACGGGGCGTCAGTAATTTTTTTTGCTTTAAATATAGCCGCAATACAATCAATTCTTCCCTAGAATCTTCTTGAATCTGTTGTGTTTTGGCAACAGCTGAAGTGTTTTACTCTTCACATGTCAAGACGCTAGATGAAACTAAAATGAAAGTTTCTGCTGTTTATTCTGATAATATTTTGCAGAGTTCAGTTTTAGGAAACCAATTTTTTGAACACCGCACTCAAAAAACTTTGGTTAACCGCAACGCTCAAAGCATGACCAAAGAACGAAATTTATCCAAATTTAATACAGAGTTGATGATTTTGTGTTAAATAAAAAGCTACTGACTGTTTTTATTTCCGTCGGAAAGAATAAAGGTGTTTGGATACAATACATCTTTTCTCATCGAATGCGTTTTGATGTTTTGGAGTTTTGCCTCATTATAAAGTCGTTTCGACGGTTTGCCAACGTGTTCCATTTATACTGATGTCCCTTCTGCGCATTGTACATTGATGGCTTGCTGTTTGGCATAAATAGACATGATGAGGCCAGGTAATATTATCTGCAAATATTATGCTTGACCGCACCAAAAGTGTTGAAAATTTGCCTTGTACTGGGCTAAAATTCCACAACAAAAAAACCTGTTCGACGAGAAAAGATGTATTGTATCTAACGAGAAGTGTAGTTGTACAAACAGGTTTGTGTTCAATTCGCAATGATAACAGGAACACAAAAAACTAAACAAAACAACATTTGAGTGACTTGAAATTACTCTGACTTACCTTGGAACAATGAACTCGGGATTAACAGGCTACTGTTAAAAAGACTGAGAAAGAAAAAAAAGAAAAAAGAAAAGAAAGTTAAATCCTAGTGGGAGAATGTTGAAGACATCGTATCGCAGAAGCTTTGCAGTAACGGACATACCTCTTGGTGTTTCGAAAACTGAACAATGAAAACCACTGTTGATTTACTTTATAATGTCTACCAAAAACAAAAGAATTCAACAACAAAGGCGGTCGTTGTTTATCTCTGACATTATCAAGCAGTTTACTTTAGGCCTCCCTCTGCGTGGAACAGGAAGTGATCATTGAACAGCAATAGTATGATAATGTGCATGGAATATCTGGCTTCTAAGAAATTTAACTGGGCTAAATGGGATATTCCTAACATAGATTGGTTCTATTCTGAAGAGGCACTCTACTGTGTTGACATTATGTGCGGCGAACTCGAAAGTAACATACTACATGCAATTTATCATAGTGTGCCAATTTCACTACAAAAAACTACAAAAGAAGGAATACCAATACGCAAAGTCCCATGGGAAGGTTCGAAACTCCGTCGTGCACGAAAGGAAAAGAACAATGCGTGGCCCACTTTTGATATTCCTCCGTCTCATTTCAATTTCACTTCTGCCCTTGAAGTTGAAGAAAAGTGTAAATTTGTAGAACGAAAACTTAAAGAAGAAAACTTGCCAAAAATGTTAAACAAATTCAAAGCAAATTTTTTGCGTACAGTGTATCTAGTTAAGGAACAAAAAGAAGTCGAATAAAACAGTATCTTGCTTGCGAAAAGCTAATGGACAAACTACTACTTGCAGGCCCGTAGCCAGGATTTTTTACGGGTGGGTGCGATCAGTTCATTATACGGACCAACGAGCGCCGGAGGCGCTCTTTACTAGGGGGGTCCGGGGGCATGGCCCCCCGTGAAATTTTGAAAATTACGTTGTCTGAGACTGCATTTCGTGCGTTTTGAAGGTCAGTATGATAGCAATATAGGTCGCTAAAAGCGAACCTAAAAACGTGGATATTTGTCAAATTTTGAACTTCAAAATTGATTTTTTTTGGCAAAGAGAATGCTTTACGTATGTATTTTACAATGTAGAGAACAATGCCAATGTCACTAATTAAAAAATAACAAAAAACTGTCGCAAAACTGAGAAAGATTGTGGCCGCAGTGTCGCTGAGTAGTTTTCCGTACAACGGCTAAACAATTCTTTTGTGCTGCATGTAACATGCAACCGGGAAACAATTTTTTCCGAGACATGTCTAGACATGTCTAGACATAGCCGAAATAAAAATTGAAATAGTCATCTATTGACTAAATATTGTTAAAATCTCCGTCCCGGGCTACTGATCAAACATGGAATCTTTTTTGGTATATTTATTTAATTTTTACTACGCAATCAGTGAATTAGAATAGAACAAACAGAACAACACTAGTTACTATTTATTTTTTTAACAAAAAAGTGGACCTCAGCAGTCTGCGGGGGGGGTGCGGGCGCACCCATCGCACCCCCCCTCCCTACGGGCCTGACTTGCCATAAGGAGACTGCTGATTTACTAGTGGAGTCGTTTGCTTCCGTTTTTACCAGAGAGGAAGTTCTAAATGAAAACTGTGTTCTCGAAAATATGACGGAAGAAATAAATAAATTCACTGATGGAAAGGAGGAAGTCGTACAACAGCTGAACTCGTTGAAAATCTATAAAGCGGCTGGACCCGATAGTATATATCCTGTGATAATAAAAACTCAGCTGAAAATGAAAACTTTGTCAAAGCCGTTACAGTTCTCTTTCAAGCTGTCGCAAGTACTTGCTGCGTCCCCAACCCATGGAAGCGCGCAGTGGTTACTGCCTTACCAAAGAAAGGTCCACTCATTGATGCATGCAATTATAGACCTATTTATCTTGCATTATATGTAACGAGTCGTGACTAAAAAGACATTGATTCAGTTTAGTCTTTGTACGCGTTGCGTATCTAAATTGTGGTCACGTGATAATGACGTGATCGAGACCACGTGCTTTTGATGTTGTTTTTTGTGTGGCAAATGAAATTTAATGAATCAAAGTGCAGCGGTTTGCATATTGGTAAAGACAACTCTAAAAATACCTACATGATGGGCCATACACCTTTGTAAGTGCTTGAATTAATAATAATAATAATAATTTAAACATTTATACAGGATTGCTGCTTCAGTTTTAAGAGAAAAAACTGCTATCAATGCAGGTCCTGTAAAAAGGAAAGAGATCTTGCCCTTGAAAAGGAAAGAGATCTGGGAGTGGTAGGATGGTAATGGGCTCCTTGAGAGTGTTGTTTCAGCTGGCGATATCTTTTGTTGGGAGGAACAATTACGAAGAATGATTGGGAATGCAAAAAAAACAAAAATGGCGTCATGGATCATTAGTAAAATGCTGTATCTAGAAACCAGAAGTGCTGATACCACTTTACAAAACTTTTGTCGGAACCCATTTTGAATACGCAGTGCAGTTGTGGGCCCCAACCACAAGACATGGAAACTGGGGTATTATAATGGCAATTGAGGACTGCCAAAGACAGTTTACGTGGATAATTCAGGGCATGGGCCTACTCCTTTATCGTCAAAGGTTACGGCGTCTCAGATTAACGACTTTCCTGGAACGTCGAATGCGCGGTGACTTGATTGAAACTTTCAAAATAATCAACGGTTTTGTGCACTATGGTCACAATATGTTTGCGACGAATACACTTTATCGAACTCGCAATCTTAGTGCCACTTCTCATCTTCCATTAAGATCAGCCCATGACTTCTTTAGCAATAGAGTTATTAAATATTGGAACCAGTTGCCACTAACGCATGCGAAATTCATCAAGTATCAATGCCTTTAAGGCCGGTCTTGACCTCTTTAAGTTATCTAAACCTGATTCGCCTAATGGAATCTGAAACTGTCGGAAGAAATCTTTAATAGAATAAGCGATAAAAGTGAACATGTCAATTATTTGCTAGCCAATCGCGATGTTGCCATGCGGCAAAATATCTTGTTTTAATAATTAAGTTTGTTGCTCTCGGTTCTCAGCATTTTCGTTTGTTTTTAGTATTTTTAGTAATACTTTTATCACGTTAATAATAATTTTGCAAATAGACTATCCTGAAGTGATATAATAAAGTTATCTTATCTTATTGCCAACGAGCCAGCCGAGCGAAGACGCGAGGCTGGCGAGGCGGCAGCATTATAAAGCCGTGTGCGTATGTGCGTGAGTTGATTTTGGTACAGGGAGAAATCTCGAATGGAAATGTACGTAAGGTAAGGTAAGGTAATGTAAGAGTAACGTCATCGGTAATTGTTTTCGAGTGATCCGACCCGGGGATCCGACAGGAAAAGGTGAGTGGAAATATTAATATTCACTCGTGAGCTTGAGCGCTGTCTTCTTGCGTTTACCTTGATTTAGTGTTTTGGGAGCCAGAGTGTCACAAATCTAACAACTAGGAGGCCGAAAAAAATCGCCCAGTGGCGAGATCAGCTCGAAAACGGCGAGTGGTAGTGCCACTGTCACGGCTAGCTTGCCAAAACAATCAATTGCCTCGACAAGATCGGTCAGCGTGCCAATTAAGAAACAAAAAACAAAACCACTAGAACATAATCACAGGGTCGTAACGAGGTATATGGGATCAGGGATCAAAGGCCTAAAAAAGGGTGGGATCCGGGATCACAGCCCCGGCATCTGGGATCACAACCCCCGGGATCGGGATCAGCGGTGTTTTTCATTGGATCAAGGATCAGGTGTTCTGGATAACAAAAAGAATTCACGACACTCACCTTAACAGGGTTTTTTAGGCTGTTTGAAATTTTATGGTCAATTTCATAAGTAATTCTCCGTATTTGACTGATAGAGACGATAGATTACCGGAGATCGGAACTAAAGAGCACTGGTTAGTCACACTCACGGTAACCTGTTAAAAACTTTCCAGGATTTTATTGTCTAACTCGCGCTGCATGACATTCATGTCATATGAACACGTAGGATTGCTTTCGACTGAGCGCGAGTTGTTATGGGTATATTTTTTGGATCGTTAGAGTCAACTTTTCAGATAGGTTTTTTTATTCAATGGGGAAAAGAAAGAGGAGAAAAGACAATCGCACATTTAGAAGGTAAATTGATGTTAACTTTGATTTAGGGTTTTCTTTCTAGT
>JAEMPF020012186.1:37500-47500 GCA_022496165.2 Catalaphyllia jardinei
AGAGAAATTCTCGCGCGCTCATTGGCTAATTTTAATTGTTAAGAGGACAGATATAAATTTATGACACAACTAAACGCATATCTGCGTTCAATCGGGCTTTCTGTTGGAAAGAAACTTTTTTTCTAGTGCTTGCATTTTCCTAAGCCTGTCATACAACAATTGATTTATCTTGTAACTGTTTTTCTGCTTTGGTATGCCAGAGATGCAGGTCGCTAACATATGTATACAGAGAGCTGAAAACAGCATTTGTTGTATGTAATGTCAACAACCTTTTCTGGAAAGGGGTGGAGGGGGAGGTCGTGCTATTTATTATTTAACAATTATTCCACGAACGCGCGTTGGATATGAGATGATAGATAGCCAACAAGGTGCGTAGCGCCAAGTTTGCTATAAACAACTCATATCCAACAAACGCGGGTGGAATAATTAATCACTGAGGTGGAGGTGAACAGTGGTGGATAAATATCCACCACTTTCACCGACACTGAGGTTAATTATTATTTTAGTATATACCACACAAGCTGAATAATTGGCGGACCAAAGAGTAACTTTATTTGTGACAATATACCGACAAAACCCATTTTGTTTTTCTTCGGCTGCTCGGAGGTGAACAGTTCTTGGCTAATCACCTCTAAGCTAGCCATTCAGCGTGCGCGAAAGGTACTATTCACTTGTGTGGTATATGCTAATAGCTATTATTTCAATACAAATTAGTAGACATTCAAGCGTCACGTTTACAGTTAAAAAATGCTGATTTTGTACCTTGGGATTTAGCTTATGGGGACGATGACATGGAACTCTCCACCACCACGTGGACGGATCCTTTTCTTGCAGCTGTAGATGATTTTGTTTCTAAAATAAAAGTTAGGTCGGCCAACAGTGCTTCATGGATTGAAGCTGAATTTCTGAAAGCTGCGAGAAACAAGGAGAAACTCAGAAAGAAAGCTAAAAAGTCCTCCTTCATTCACCACTGGATAACATTCCGTAGGTGTCGGGTGGAACTCAATTCCCTCATCAAATGGAAACATACAAAGTACTTAAAAGGACTGTCATCTACTTTGACATAGAACTGGAAGCGATTCTGGACCTATTATCAATCCAAATATAAGAATTCAGCGACGCCATTGCTCTCGCTTGCATACTAATTAGCTAACTTGATAAAACTTGCCCTTTGTCTTTTGATGATTCTTTTACAGCTCTAGCATAGCACAAGCAACTAAGCATTGTATATTCCTGTCCGTTGTTTAATTACGCCCGTTGTGTATTTGTATGTGGCTTGAGCAGAGAACAAATCATAGTATTCGTTCTTCCTTTCAATGCACCAGTCAATGTAAATCACCGCCCCCCCCCCCCCCAACCCCGGTACTATTAGCGGGGCATTAGGCACACACTGTGCCCCGGTATGCGGGACATTAGTCTTATTTGGAACGTTGTGCCACTTTGAGCGGTGATTAGGCCGGGATTAGCTTTGAAAACCGTTGACCGTTTTCGCGTCTGCAGTAGCTGCACGAGGCGACCATTGCTGTCGAAGTGACAAATTATTCAAGGATTTATAGGAACAATATACCTTTTAATTACTCGCGATATATGTCACGAATCACCTTTAAGCATGTTGGCTTGGTATTGATTTCTTTTGATCGAAGTGTGTGCAAATATAGCATGTTTATCCTTTCTATGCAGATGAATTCGCATCAATGTTTGAGCTCTGAAGGCACTTCATAAGGCAATTTACATGTTTGCATACACAAAATAAAAAAAGCAGTAAAAACAAAAACTAAAACATTTACCTAACAATCGTTGCACTTTGCAATACTGAAAGATCCCATTCGGTAAAAAATGAGCGCTCATTCACACGTCATACTGAATTCCTTTTCAAAGAAAAGGGCAACTCCCCGAAAGCTAAAGTCAGTGGTGCACAATGCGGTGATGGTGTGATTTGTCTAGTGAAAGGAACTAAGTCTGCTTTGAATAGCAGCCGTCCTGATCTCTTGTGTTTTCTCAATGGTAAAAATCAGGAAAATTTACAGCCGGAGAAAAAACAAACCAGAACTTTTCAATTACTTTAAAAACATTTGGGCCGTAAGAACGCACCGCCTCATGGCGTGTTATGGTGAGAGCTGCATTCATCCACTGTGCATAAAAGGTAAACCAGAGGTGGCGCAACCCTGGTTTCAAAATGGTCCACCCGTATCAATGTTCCCACTTCCAATCAAGGATCCAGCAAGATCCTGGAGAGGCCAATGTCAAGAGTGTACTGGAGTTTGTTCTGGTCATTACATGAAATCAAAGGACACAGTCAGTATTATTTTAAACAATGGCACCGCGGAATGTAATTCTGGTCCCCCATCAACAGCGCTCAAAGATAAATTTAATCGCCTTAAAAAGGATGGAATTAAAATTACTGAGGAACAGGTTACTCATTTAGCCATGAAGACATTGCTCAATGCATAAAAGTCAGAATGTGGATTAAACATGTCACCCTGGTACAGGAGAGAACAAAGAGTGGAGCAAAGAAGGCTGCAGAAACCAGACGCAAAATAAGCTGATTAGTTCAGTATCAAATTTAAGTACAACGGATTGTTCTGTCTTTATGCCAGAACACCCCCATGTCAGTGGTTTTGCCCCGATTGTCAAGGTTTGTTTCAGACACTTTTCCCACCTTACATGTACAGTGACAAGGAAAAAGTAGCGAGTGCCTTTAGGTCGACTGCCACCAAAATACATGAAATCCAATCGAGGACTACATATAACTCTTACTTCACAATTTATGCACTAAACGTTTGATAAAATTATATAAAGTTGCTAAAAAGGGGGTTTAAAACTCTAAAGTTAAAAAGGTTTCCCAGATTTTCGACCGTATCTCTGGTCCTTCTTCGGGGGACAATGAATCTAAAATTCAAAATCACTGCTTCATATTTCAGTTCCCAAGAGATCTTAACAGCGGCACATTTTCCCTTGGGAACTCCATTCTTTCGTTCACAGAGTTCTTATCAATGTTTGAGTGCAAAGACTCCAGAAAAATTCTGCGCTTGTCATTAGTTTCATTCCTTTCAAGAATTTCGCCGTAGCGTGGATGGATGTCGTGTGTGTTTTTTTCAGCATGTTGTCGGATTGCCGACTCGTTAGTTGCGGCACGCGCGGGATCATGTTCCATTCTCCTCGAAGCCCAGCACCGTTTGCTCTCACCAATGTAGGAAAAATCGCAGTCTTTACATTCAACCCTGTAAACAATGCCTGCTATTTTTTCTTCCGATGGACGGTCCTTCGGTTTTTTGAAGACAGAAGCAAGTCTGCGTAAGGGCCAGGTGCGTAACTGTTGCAGGGTGCATTTCACCCTGTCCGATATCCCTTGAACATAGGGTACCACGGCAAGGTCAGCAGGGTCAGGATGATGGCTTTGTGGGCCAGACCTTGGTTGGGCAGCATTTGCAATGAATTTGATGGGATATCCATTTACCTGTAGGCCGTCCTGGGCGTGGGATGTTTCCTCTCTTGTCAGGGTCTTGCTAGAAGGGATGGTGTTTGCGCAGCGCATCAACGTGCTGACGACGGATCTCTTATGTTGTGCAGGGTGGTGTGAATCAAATGCCAAGTACTTGTTGGTATGGGTGGCTTTTCGGTAGACTTGCACCTCAACCTCACCATTGGGGACGGTGGATACATTAGTATCCAGAAACGCGATGGTGGGTTTACCGTCCATGGGTGTGGCGCGCTCTACTGTGAACTGGATGTGCGGGTTGACTGCATTAAGATGGCGATGGAAATTGTCAAGCTCTGTCGACTATATACACGCGTTTGAATCGTCAACATATCTGAACCACCAGCGGGGGAAAGCCGTGAATGTTGACAGCGCCTGAACCTCGACGTGTCCCATTACCAGGTCGACGATAACTGCGCTCACGGGTAAGCCCATAGTGCAGCCGAAAATTTGGTGATACAGAGTCCCTTCATATGAAAAGAAGCTGTTGTGCAGTACAAATTTCGTCAGCTCTTTAATTTGATATTTGGTCAGTTTTGTCTTGTCTTTCCATTCGACTCCAGCTTGCTTTGGATGACTTTTAAGGCTAGATCGCCAGGAACAGAGGTGAACAGGGATACGACATCGAAAGATACGATTTCCTCGTCTGGGCTGACTGTCTGGGCTGACTGTCTGGGTCTGTACGAAATCTGCGAATTCCTTTGAGTTCTTTATCGTGTAGCCATGATCTGAACGTAGGGGGCCGAGCAAATCTGCGAAATACTTGGAAACGTGGAAGGTGTAATTTATTGTTGAGACAAACTGGACAAGATATGGCTGCCCGCAGCCAGGCGTGGAACTAACTTCATTGAATATTCGAACCAGCTAAATACACGAGCCTAATTTGAATATGCTAATCCGTGACGCTACTTTCCCGCCAAAAAATAGGAACTTAAAATATCAACCAAAATCAAATAAAAAAAAACAAACAATATATTAATATCAACAGCACAGTTCTCAGTCAATCATTTCAATTCCTCCCACATAACATCTTACAAATTCAATGTCACTACCGGCTTTCGAATTCTAGTGGAGTGTCTCAGAGGTTCTAAAGGTGACAATGTCATTTCCGGTTGACCTTCAACTTCAGTTTCTTTAGCAATAGGTGAACTAGCGATTGGCACGGTGTCGTCGTTACCCGACACTGATGGCACAACTCCACTTTGACTACTCTCCGCATCAGTTCGTGGAAGACCACTTTCCTGGTTTTGAACACCAACAGGCCCCGGCACGCTTTGAAATTCTTGCAAACATCTTCCTTCCTCGAATGAGTTCCCCAGATCAGCTGACATCTTCTGGTTATCAAGTGCCCTGATGAGATGATCCGCATGAACACGCCTTGTCACAGCGCCCATCTGGACGAGATACTACCGATCTCCACACACCTCCAAAACAACACCTGGACTCCCCTTCGCAGACTGTGTCGTGAATCCTCTGTCAGTAATACGGACTCGGACAGGCTCGTTCACCGTAAAGCCTCTCTCAACCTGCGATTTGTCATGGTAAAGCTTCTGCTTCATCTGCTTATTCTCAACCGCTTGCGCCAGATTCGGTTTCAACAAGGTCAATCTGGTTCGCAATTGCCTCTTCACCATTAACTCAGCTCGAGTTCGCCATGTCACACTGAGCGGTGTGCATCTGGCTGCTTGCTATTCCCTCCGTCACTAGAACTGACTTTATTAACTGAAATCGTCATCCCCGTCCCTGAACCATGGTTTGGTCTAAATTCACGGCTATTCCTCTCTGCCAGCTCCATAGAAATGGCAATGTTAAACGCAGTGTCAAACGTCAAGCTTGATGTATTCAGCAAATTGTTCTGAATCTTCACATTGTTTAAACCGCAAACAAACCTGTCCTTCAGTGCTCGGTTCAAGAATTCTCCATATAGTTACAGTGGATTGACATTTTTTTTGAAGCCACAATGTAATCACTAATCGCCTTAACCGGTTGTTGATTTCGCATGCCGAAGTGAAAGCTTTCTGTAATCTCCCAAGGAGCAGGATCGTAATCATTCTTTAGCCTCTGCACAATATCCGCCAAAGATGTATCTTTAGGTTTCGCCGGCGACAACAGAGTACTTAACTGTTAACACAGAATAAACTTCCGGACCGACTTCAGCAAGAAATATTTCCTTCCTCTGCTTGGCGAAACGTCGATTCGAGGCCACGTGTTCCGTACCCAGAGTCTCGACAATGTTGTTCGCCGTATAAAACATCTCCATGCGCTCCACATATGCACAGAACGTCTCCTTGTCTCGGCAGAACTCACCGACTCTACCAATATACGAAGGCATCCTCGTCGTCGAATGTAATTTGAATATGCTAACCGTGACAGTAGGTAGGGGACCCGATACTACTATTGATAGGTCTAAGGGGTATCGGTGTGGACGGACTGGCCACCCGTGAGCGTAGTCATCGCCGACCTGGTAATGGAACACGTCGAAATTCAGGCTTTGTCAACATTCACGGCTTCCCGTGAATGTTGTGATCCAACCAGCAACATTACCAACCAGCAACTAATGCTGGTGGTGTGGGTCTCTATGTCAAAGAAGGGATTCCATTTAATATTCGAGAAGACCTAAAAGTTTAGTGTGTGGTATCTTATATAGGCACCCAAGTGGAAACCCTGGAGATTTTACCAAGTACCTTTATTCAACATTAGACAAAATTTCAAAAGAAAAAAAGCTATGTTTATTTATGGGTGACTTTAACATTAATCTGTTAAACTTTGAAGACTGCCAATTAACTGAGGAATTTATAAATACAACAGTTTCCTATGATTTCCTACCACATATTCTACAGCCTACAAGAATTACTGATCACACAGCAACTTTAATAGATAATATTTTCTTTAATTCTAATGAATTCTTTTCCATTAGTGGTAA
Source organism: Catalaphyllia jardinei (assembly GCA_022496165.2). NCBI lineage: Eukaryota > Metazoa > Cnidaria > Anthozoa > Scleractinia > Caryophylliidae > Catalaphyllia > Catalaphyllia jardinei. The sequence continues at coordinate 43,902 of JAEMPF020012186.1, forward strand.
CCTGGTCTGTGATCTAACAGATCATTTACCAAATTTTATTCCTTAATGCTCTATCTTGGACAACAAACAGTGGTGTAAGATACACACGTGATTACTCCAATCTTGTTCAGGAAGACCTCCTACTTGATGTTCAGGCTATTGAATGGGATAATTTATTTAAGGAGAATGATATTAATGAGATATTTGATTCTTTCTACTCCGTAACTACTAATACAATAGACAAACATGCTCCTCTGAAAAAGTTAAGTAAAAAAGAAGCTAAATTTCAATCTAAACCTTGGATTTCACAGGGTATTCGGAAGTCTATCAAAACAAAATATAAGTTATTTAATTGTTATCTACGAAATAAATCTCAGTCTAATCACTCTAAATATAAAACTTACAGGAACAAAGTAAAACATATTTTAAATGTCAGTAAAAATATTTATTATAATGAGTACTTCTCATACCATGTCAATAATGTAAAGGCTACATGGAGGGGTATCAAGCAGTTAATTAGCTTTAAGGGTGGTAAACTGTCATTCCCGAACAGATTAATTGTTGGAGATGACATCTTAACTGATGCCAAAAGTATTGCAAGTGCTTTTAATAAGTATTTTTCTTCAATTGGCCCGACGTTAGCCAACACTATACAACTGGTAAATAAATCTTTTGTAGAATTCTTGACAACTTCACAATGCAATAGCTTTTTTGTAACACCAGTAGCACCTATGGAAGTTGAAAATGCCATTTCTAGCTTGAATGCACGCAAAGCACTGGGGCCCTACAGTATTCCAGTGAAAATGCTTAAATTATTGAAAACAGCTTTGAGTTATCCACTTTCTTATTTATTTAACTGTTCTTTTTCGTTAGGCTTAGTTCCAGATAAACTAAAAGTTGGTAGAATTATTCCTTTATACAAGAGTGGTAGTCAGACTCTTGTATCTAATTATAGACCTATCACTTTGCTATCTGTTTTCCATAATATAATGGAAAAATTAATGTATAACAGATTAACTGAATTTCTTGATAAGCATAATATACTAATCAATTTGGTTTCCGTAGTGGGCGTTCCACTACCCAAGCTACAATGCTCATTACAGATAAAATACAAAGAGCCATTGAAGCAAAGTTATACTCTTGTGGTATATTTTTGGACTTAAGTAAAGCCTTCGATACAGTAGATCATAGCATTCTTTTAACTAAACTTGAGCATTATGGCATTCGTGGCATAGCAAATGAATGGTTCAGGTCATATTTATCTAACAGACAGCAATTGGTTTCTATTAACAATTCTGACTCAAGCACATTGCATATAACTTGCGGGGTACCACAAGGCTCTGTACTTGGCCCCCTATTGTTTCTAATTTATATCAATGATTTTATAAATTCTTCATCTATCTTTGATTTTCATCTGTTTGCAGATGACTCTAATCTGTTTTATTCTGATAAAGATTTACAGCATCTTGAGGAAACTATCAATCGGGAACTCGGTGAAATTAACACATGGCTTTGTGCAAACAAGCTATCTCTTAATATTGATAAAACACATTTTGTAGTATTCCATCCTTATCAAAAAAATTTAAATTACTCTATGAAAATTGAAATAGATGGCAAATCATTAAATCAGCATAAAAGTGTTAAGTACCTTGGAATTCTCATAGACTGTCATCTTAATTGGAAAGAACATATCCAACAACTTTCCAAAAAAATATCTAGAGGTATTGGTGTTCTTTGTAAAATAAGGCATTATGTTAATGTGAAAGTTTTAGTTCAATTATACCATGCCATTATTCTTCCTTTTTTCTCATACTGCTGTATAGTCTGGGGTAACACCTATGATCATAATATTAAACCACTCCAAAGAATGCAAAAGAAAGCGATCCGACTAATTACCTTTTCTGATTTTGATGCTCATACAAGTCATTTGTTTTCTGAGCTTAAACTCCTAAAACTTCAAGATCATATTAAACTTCAAACTCTGTACTTCATGCACTAATTCTTTACTGGCAAATTACCAAAGATTTTCGACTCATTTTTTATTAAAACTTCAGATAAGCATAATGTCCACACTCGCTTTGCAACTAGAACAACTTTTTATGTTCCAAAAATTCGAACAAACTATGGTAAATTCAATATTCGATACAATGGACCTAAATTGTGGAATGAAACTGATGGGAGATTTAAAATTCTAACTCCTCATTTATTCAAAAAAGAATTAACCAAGCATTTCATTAAGTTCTATTAAGTTTTACTATTACTGTAATATTTTAAACTTGTTTAAGAATTATTTGTCCTGTAATCTAATTAAGTGTGTAAAAAGTAAAATGTAAAATACCTCTTTTCTGACCTTATATCTATTTTCAATTAATAAATGGTGATCACTCAACTAGTTTAGCTCTTTAGTTATTTTGGGTGACCAGCAACTGTATGTATTTTTAATTTATTTCTTGTTCAATTAGTTATTTAGTTAATGTTACAGTTCAAATAAATCTTGTCTTGTCTTGTCTTGTCCGCTGGTGGTTCAGATATGTTGACGATTCAAACGCGTGTATAAAGTCGACAGAGCTTTACAATTTCCATCGCCATCTTACTAACATCTGTTTTCAATTCTTTCTTTACTAAAGAAGACCAGGTTCATAGCTATAATACACGGCATGCTTCTAAATTGTCTTATTATCTTCCTAAGGTACGAACCGTGCTGACTATGGAAAGTTCAATATTACGGTTTTCAAGACCCCAGGATATGGAATTCTATAGATCAAGACCTCAAAAGCTCCTCCCTTTCCTCATTTAAATTTAATCGGAAAGAACATCTCATAGACAATTATTAATGAAATTTGAGAATGACTTCATAACTTTCCTGACCAGTGTTTCCGCCTAGGCAAATAGGTATAGGTTAACGCAGTCGTATATTTATTTAATGTTAATCTCCTTATTTTCTTTTGTTGTATTTAATGTGTCTGTCTATTTACTTTAATTAGCTACCGACTTCAAATTGTAATGAAGTATCTCTGGTCCGAAGAAGGACCAGAGATACGGTCGAAAATCTGGGAAACGTTTTAACTTTAGATCAGTTTTAAACCCCCTTTTTAGCAACTTTATAAAATTATGAACACTGATCGCCAAAAGAGCAACGTTTGATAAAAGGTCTACTGTACTTTAGCTTACACTTTGCTCTTCACAAAGAGAGTGCGTTGGAAGATTAAGGTGCTACAATGTCTCAGTTAAACGGTAATAAACGTAGTTTTTTTTTGTGTTACAACATCGAGACATTTATACTTTTTTTAATTCTAGGACCCCAGGCAGAGCAAGTGTGCTATTGTGCACAACCAAAGTATGGAGCTATAGCCCAATATATGCAGTGGAGATGAATGCATGAAGGTGCACTTTCATCTCCATTGCATTGGGTTCGCTTATGTTCCAACGAACTGGCTCTGTGATGACTGTAAAGGTAAGAAGCAAGATAGAAACCATATAAAATAACGAAATGCCACCGCATATAATAGTTTCTTGAAAATGCATCCCCATTTATGTTTGCATCTTTATAAAAAAAATATCATTTCTTTTTCCCACAGCATCTCATACAAAAACAATATCAAAAAAAAGAAAAAAATGAA
>JAEMPF020012186.1:52500-60159 GCA_022496165.2 Catalaphyllia jardinei
TTATTACTTGTATAAATTATCAGCTTAATTTCGAATTTAAGCCCTCTTTTCAAAAATCCCTAAAACGCATGCGCGCCGCTTTGACATCCAGTCAGAAGTGAAACGAAGACCAACGGTGAACTGTACGCACATGATCAGCCTAAAAAGGCCCACAATTTGGTAGCAAGCCCACAAAATAGGATCTTGGTACCTCAGGGGTACTTCGAATTTTCTGACCAGCACTCCAGTTTCGTTTTTTTTTTCTTTAGATATGGTAGTTTCCCCGGGAGTTAATTATTAGTTTAGACCTTGCATACGATGGCTGCGCCCGCAGTACGAGCGGCAGTCAAAACTTAGCTGTCCTACCGAAACGACATTTCCTTGAAGCTTTCAAAAATAAAGACAATGCTAAAGTTGCTTTGGCTTGTTATGATAGGGATTAATTTGAGGAGGAACAGCATATTTGGTTCAAAATAGCACAACTATTACCCTACCTGGCGACACTCGACGAACTATGAGCCGGACGAGGGTGCCCCATTTTTGGCGCCAAATTGGACACTTGGAGACACGAAATGTTTCATATTTTTCACTTTTACAATCTGATATGGTTTGGGGAATTTTATGTAGCTCTTCATGAATATTTAATGCCATCTCCAGTAAGAAAAGTTGCCTGATTTTACTGCTATTCCTGTTAACTGACATTGATGTCAGGACAGTAAAGATTTTCCCACCTGCTGAATCCTGATTGGTCAATTCAAATATCAGGCGGCAGCCGTATGCAAGGAAAGGAATCCCTTGTCAACTCGAACAGGAGTTACAAACCTTAGGTCTCATTCGGGAGGCCATGAGGAGAAAAGCAAAAATGACTAGGCGATCGAAAGCAATCACAAGGGAATACTGCGAACCGAACAAGATGGCGTCTTCGATTACAATTCGGTTTCCCGTTATTGTTTTCCGTTGATAGGAGACTGGGAAGTGTAGAGAATTCGTCAAATGGTAAGGAAAAGGTCATAATTCTAGCATGGCTCCGAGAGTTGGGGAAGTAGAACAAAAGAAATAGATATTCCTCCCTGATTCTCGATGAGACTACTTTTGTTTTATTCCCCTGAGCCCCAAAAAGGAATTTTCATATGTCGAAAATGGCTTATTCCAAATTTTTAGCGGGTTCGTTCTAAAGGAGAGGAGTGTACAGGCTACAGTTCCGAATGGATTTTGCTGAAAATTACTATTTAATTTGACTTTCAATTGAAAGTTGCGGATTTTTTTTTAATATTCTTTAGTATTATTCTTTATTCAAATATAGACAGTCGCAATTTTAAAAAAGACCCTTGGAGATGGAGTGTCAATCGAAGCTGAGGGGAAGGAAAAATTCGACACATGTTTAGCATCTCAAGGACACGTTGATTTTATTTTTGTGCGTGGTGCAGCTTACAGCAAGTGTCGAGTAAATGAACAGACAAATAATCTAATAAACAGGCAAATAATCAAACATAATGAGACATAATCGCGCTCTTGGTTTGAGGTTTGGGAGCAAAATTAAAACTTGGTTGTATTTAGTATTAAGACTAAATGGAAGTGTTGAAACGACTCACACTAGAGTGACACAGGAGATCATCGGACTTTTAGAAGATTAAATTCGTCCGTTTGATGTATACGGCGCTTCTTCGACCACATTTAAAGATATTTCAGTATTTTGAATCAAACTTTAAAAAATTTACAAGAAAGACCCGTCAGAAAGAATTAGCCGTTCCAAAATTCAGAAGGGAACTGGGGCGAGTTTCAAATTTTAACCAATCGATAAACTGAAGTCACCACATGAAAGATCATGTTGAGATTGGTCATTTGACCAAGTATGATGCTTTTAGGGTGAACAGAGACCAAGCTATGAACCTTGAAATATGGTTCAAAATCCATACAAACGTCTTTAATTTTGAATTAGCGTCCCCCAAACTTATATAAACTCTAAAACGTTTTATGAATTTCCGTGATACTCTTTAAAATGGGCAAAAATAGCGATTTTCATCTCAGCTTGTTTTAAATAGTAGGTGCTTGACGGGATTTTACAAAAATTTTAAGAGTTGATATGGTTTTGGGAGACGCTGTCTCAAAATTAAAGACGTTTGTATGGATTTTGAACCACATTTCAAGTTTCATAGCTTAGTTTCTGTGCACCCTAAAAGGATCATACTTAGTCAAATAACCACTCTCAACATGACCTTTCATGTGTGATGGTGCCAGTTTATCGATTGGTTAAAATCTGAAACTCGCCCCAGTTCCCTGGTGAATTTCGGAACGGCCAATTGATATCTAAAAGAATTGGCATGCTCTTCCCGATCCATTCCATGTAGAAGTCCCTAGGGATTAATAACAAGAAACTTAAGATACATCTTAACTAAACGATAAGGAAATGTAGGTATTCCTTTACACGTTCTCAAATTATCCGACAGCTTCAGTAAGACAATATATTCTCCTGAATAGTCTCGTCACTGCCTTTCATATCGTCCCTGAAAACTATTACACGCGAAACGTTCCGTTTCAATCACCGCGATCTTTCCATTAGTCTGCTTAAAAATCTCATTGAAAAAACTTTACGGGGAAGTAAAAACACTTAGTATGAGGTTCGCTCCTATGGTAAAAGCTCTCGTCTTTCTGATCAAAATCCACTACTTGACTACTTATGAAATCAAAACCTTATAAGGCATACAAAACAACTTTCCTAGAGATAAAATGCTACAAAAGTTAGTTTCACTCGTGCACTTCATTTCATGTATTGGTGAGTTAAGCTTTTTCTGCTCCGAACATGTGACTAGGCGGTCACTGAATCTTCGTTTTGCAATTCAACATTTGCTACGTTTTGACGGCGTCGGCGAAACACAATGAGCACGACGGCGCTAACAATAGCGACGGCCAAGAGACCGCAGACAGCCACAACGGCGATTATATAAGGAGGGAAAGGTGTTCCTTTAGTTCCCTCATCCTCGCCAGCAGCAGCTTCTGAATCTATAAAAATAATAAAACGTCATGTCAAAAATGACTTAACATCTCACTTTGATTACAAAAGCTAGGTTTTCGATTTCAAAATATTCGGCTTGGCGTAGCTAAACTTAGGCTGGAAGACTAAAGGATTGAGACATTGATCAAAGCACATTTTTCTTCATATCTTGTGGTGAATTAGCATCGATCATGAGTCAGTACAGGTCTTTTGAGGTCAGCGTGTGCAACCACCTGTTGAGTATTCGCAGATTAATTATTCGAAGCAATTCAAAAAGCCTTAACATCCCACAAATCGACTTAGAGTAATCTACAGTCGACTTGTATCTTCACCTTTGCATTTTTCGCGGATCCTAGTTTGGGAGGTTTGTATGTAAAATCATTTATTCTAATCACAAACCTTGACTATCAAGGTCTCGGATTTTGAATGGACCAGCAGCCACATAGAATTCTGTTTCCTGGAGTTCTTCAAGAGTGTCACGTCTCTTTCGGGAAGATCTTGGGGTAGAGCAGGCATCGCATTCAGTTTTGCAGGTTGAGCCCATATTACTTGTTAGGCAAACAATGACCTTGGCTCTGAGGTAAACTTCATCAGAGTTACTTTGACCAGGAAATCGAAAAATATCAAAGTAAAACCTCTCATCTCCGTCGTTATTGCATGTAATGGCGGTAACAATCGGCGAATCTCCACAGCTAAGTGAAGAAATCAGAGCCATTAAAATACTCACAAGTGTATTAAATCAAAACCTGTTAACTACGTATTTAAAGAAATTATTGCTTGAAGAAAAAAAAATGTGTGTGTATTGTATTTCGATAGTCACCAAACGTGCCTTTGATATGGTTCAGCCGTTAGGTGATTCGGAATACTGTATCCTCCAACTGTTCCTAACCTTTCTTACATTTCAGCTCGTGAAATCGTCATGCGTTTATATTCACAAAGCCTGGAAAGGCAGCACCACAAATTCAACTTTGCTTTACTGTGTTAAGAACAAGCAAGGGAAAATGAAGGTCAGCCTAACTCAGACCCTAACCGTAAGATAGTTAATCTTACATACAGGCCTTACCCTCAACCAATAGGGAGGTTCCAGCAGAAGATCCCTGCACGTTGGGTATCTAAATCATCCGACGAAAAATGACGTCAGATACGGTCGAAAATCGCCGCTTGAGCTCGTTTTTGGCGAATGCACGTTTCGGTTACCTGTGATATTTTCGTATTTGTAAACCGTAAGTTTCCTGGTATGATATACTCAACAGAAAAAGAAGCTGTAGAGACATTACTTGCACATCTTTTGCAAAGATTTTGGCCAGATTTGGAGGAAAATAACAGGGCCTGAGAGAAGTGTCATTTCCGACATCTTACACTCTCAGAGCCAACAGTTAGAACAGTTGTTCTTTCACTGCTACTTCGAGGAGTTCGATCAGTTGTTCTTTCTTCAACTGATTTAACGCCGTGCGTCTTGTTAAAGCAGTCATTTGTAAAGGCTTTGTTTGCTAGGATCTGGATGCTCCCGTCAACTGGACGTTCGTAAAAAGCGCCAGAAAAAGCGCAGTGACATCATAGAATACTAAAACGTCATCGTCGTTGACAGGCGTCGATCTGTTGGATTTCATCGGCGAATACACCATTTTGCTAATGATCAGTTCCTGGTGAATTGTGGGTAGATCCAGTCCTTTGTGGGGGCAAACGGGCAAAATTACAATTTCAAATTATGTCCTAAACTGGCCGTTTGCCCCCACAAAGGACTGGATCTACCCACAATTCAAAAGGAACTGATCATTAGCAAAATGGTGTATTGAAAGATGTCCTCGATCGTGTGTTCATTAGCGAAGAGGCCTACTCTGCGACCTTAAGTTGCCTTAGTCGCCTTAAGTTGCTATTGCAAGTGAAGTATGATCCTCGCAGTAAATTTTCCAATTTAAGCAATTGGAAAGAAGAAGCCTGAAAAAAATCAGGGCTTCAACGAGATTCGAACCCATGACCTCCGCGATACCGGTGCGATGCTCTACCAACTGAGCTATGAAGCCATACATTGGAGCAAGGTCAATTTATTGAGTTCATATCTCCCGTAAGGAGTGAAATGATGTAAAGTGTATATGAAATAATTCATATTTGAACTGCGGTTGTAGATGCAAGTGAAGTATGATCCTCGATGTAAATTTTTCAATTTAAGCAATTGAAGCCGTTGAAGCCCTGATTTTTTTTCAGGCTTCTTCTTTCCAATTGCTTAAATCGCAGTAAATTTTCCAATTTTTCGTTAATTTTCCGATTTCGTTAATCACTCGTATGGTCACAGACCGAATTGGACTCCACTTACTCCTATTACCATTATAAATCTTGTGAAGTTGCCTTAAACTGCCTAAGACCGCAATGTTTTTTCTGCCAGTTTTGCTTGAGTTGCCTTAAGTCACCTCAAATCGCCTGAAGTCGCCTTAAGTTACAGAGTAGGCCTAGTGGATTGAGGTTTCAGTTTTCATCTAGCCATTTAACCAACTGGAGCCGGATTGTATGTAACAGTAGCTGACAAGATCGGGTGCATAGAGCGTGGTAGTCTTGAATTTTAGGGGTAGAGGGACGGGCAGAGGGACTCTATCCGCGCGAAACTATTTGAGTGAGATCACATGCAAATGTCTATTATATTCACAACGTGATACAACTGTCATTTCTACCTTGATAATGATGTCAGTAACATTGAAACGCGGAGCAATGTCATATATTATCCTTTAATTAGCTTTGATTGGTCTCCCGCCCCTGTTCTCGAGGTGATTGCTCACAAGCTATTTCCAGATATGGTATCCAGTCTTCCCGCGGATAATATTACCACACGTGTTGTGCAGGTGTTTATTGCTTGGACTGTCCACGTGACTAAAGTCCGTTTCGCAGAGTTAGCCATTTTTGACGCTTGAAGATATGCGACATTCGGGAGTTACCTAAAATAACTTCTGAAGGGATTAACTTAGAAATAATGCATATATGGGGGATTAACTCTCTTACATACACCCTTCATTTTCTCTCGGGATCGTTTAATCTGAATTATAAACGCTAGCTTATGTGGTCAAATGTTATGAACAGGCCATACTTACCCGTCAGTAATCAATGCAAATTCCTCGCCTCCAGCTGTATTATCATTATCGGCAGTGACCTCTACCAAATGAACATCCAGACCTTGCGGAAAACTATTAGAACCAACAATCTGTATTTTGCCGTATACCTCAGTTCGTAGGTCAATTGGAATGATCAACTCAACTTCACGATCATCAGAGACCCTGTGAACGGTGAAGTCAATGAGGAAATCCTCCACACCTGTAAAGGAACAACACATTCAGAATTCTATGACCTGAAAAAAAAGAACGGCTTGCAGTAAAGTTATAACATTCTAAAACATAACATCTTCCTCGAAAACGGACAACTTGAGGAAAGCAAAAGATTGCTGTTACAAGTCTGCTTTTGAGCTGGCGTATTGCATGTTTTAAGAACTGCTTCATTAGCAGTGTTCTAAAGAAGAGACGGGAATCGGGTCAATGACCCAATAGTAGCAGCTATTCAGTTAACCAGACAAATGCATGAAAAAGAAAAAGGAAAGAAGAAGTTTTTTAACGAAATATATTAGAAGATAATCATTTCGGATCAAGACAGAAATTACAGAAGTTAATCGTTGACTACTATAATTCTTAAGGACATATAAGGCTGTTGAAAAGTGGCGCAGGCCGCACTGGGCCATTTCCTTTCGGTTTCGGCCGACAAGGAAAACACACCAGTCGCCTGGTCAGGCGATCACCTTGGAAACTTTTTACTTTTTAAAAAAAATTGCCACTCTCTTTTTTTGTGTATTGAAGTTTACATGGTAAAATGTTTCACATCAGACAGTCAAATCCACTTTTGAAGTCAAAACATCGTAAGGACATGAAGCTTCGATTGCTGCGATCGTTTCTGCACGTAGGATTGAACGTGAGCTTTCATTGTTGCCATATAGCAGTTTCCTCTTCTACTTGATGTAGTGTCAACGATTGTAAACGTCTTTAAAGTTCTTGCACCTTATATTCTGTAGAGAACAAGTCTATAATAACAGACGATTGTCTAGTGAATTATGAGATGGACACAAGAGAATAAAACAGCTATTTTCTTCATACGTCTGAATCAGTGTAAAAGGAGAACTCGAAAATTTTGGCATTTTTTGCAGGACAGAAGCGCAGTGGTAATAATCATGGGACTTCTGGCGATCGTTCCTTCACGTAGGATTGTACGTGAGCCTTCATTGTAGCCATACAGCAGTTTCCTCTTCTACTTGATGTAGTGTCAACGATTCTAAACGTCTTCAAAGTTCTTGCACCTTATATTTTGTGCAGAGCAAGTCTATAGAAACAGACGATTGTCTAGTGAATTATGAGATGGACACAAGAGAATAAAACTGCTATTTTCTTTATACACCTGAATCAGTATAAAAGGAGAACATGAAAATTTTTGGCATTTTTTGCAGGACAGAAGCGCAGTGGGAGACTGACGATAGGTATTAAAAAGAACCACTGAAACTGAAGGCCTTAACCCTTACTCTTTCACGTCTGTAAATGAGATAAATCATCAATCACTCCACAAGAATTGATGCATTTGAAGATCAATTGATGTTAATTTGTTGATCATAATTTTAGTAATTAGATAATCTGAACTGATGGTCGTATCTTTGCTATCATAAA
>JAEMPF020025644.1:0-10000 GCA_022496165.2 Catalaphyllia jardinei
CCGACGAATGCTTTGTAAGTGGAGCTTGTCTGGCGGATCCAATGTAGGACTGTGGTGGAGTCACTCCAGAAAGTTATCTTCTCTATCTTTGTGACCATTTCTTCTACCAGTGTTTGAGTTAACCGCATAGCAACTAAAGCTCCCATGAGCTCCAGTCGGCAGATAGACTGTGACTTTAATGGAGCAACACGGCCTTTTCCCGCTATAAGACTGCACTCTACCGTGTCATCTGTAAACGCTCGTCTTAGGTAGGCACATGCGCCATAAGCATTCTGGCTAGTTTCGCAAAACACATGAAGTCCAGTCTCTCGGACGGGTTTCAGTTCTTGAAGAAGAGCTCTCGGAATTCTCACTTCATCGAGCTTTTCTGCTTCCTTGCGCCATTCACGCCACTCTCGAAGATCAGTTTCTTTCAATTTATCATCCCATCCGTACTTCATACGATTTAGATTCTGCAGGAAGATTTTACTTCTGATTGAGAATGGGAGGAGGAGTCCTCGCGGATCCCAAACAGAGAATGCTTGGCTCAAGATCTTCCTCTTTGTCGTACCTGGCTCATCCTTCAGTCCGGTAAACTGCAGCCTATCTTCCTGAGCATCCCAAATGACGCCCAAAGTTCTGTCTGTTGGTAACTTATCTTCACTCAGTTCGAGGAATCGTGGAGATCGGTCTTGCTCCGGGATGGTTGCCATGACGTCTGGGTCATTTGTCAGCCATTTGTGTAGGCGGAAACCTCCACGACGCAGCAACTCGCCTCATAGTGTAGTTCGCTATGGATGGCGCAGACACTTCTCCAAACACTGTTCTCTCGTACTGATACACGCTTGGTTCTTCTTTCAAAGAGTCTCTTCATAGGAATCTCAATGCTTGTTTATCACGGTCAGGGAGACGCAGCATATGGTACATTTCTTTCACATCAGCGGCCATTGCAATTCTTCCTTCGCAAAATCTGAGGAAAACTCCAAACAGAGAGGAAAGAAGATCTGGTCCTGTGTAGATATTATCGTTCAATTTTTGGCCCATGAATTTTGCTGATGCATCGCAGACTCTTTTGAGGCGATCAGGTTTTTTGGGATTGATGACTAATCTATGTGGTAAGTACCAAGTCACTTTACTATCGCACTGTACTTCCTCTTCGCTCAGTTTCTTCACATAGCCCTTCTCAATGTCATCCTGGATTGACTTTGCATACTTCTCTCTGATCTCGGAACAGCTCTCAAACTTCTTCTCTAGGGATTGTAACCTCCTCTTTACCATTTCATAATTGTTGGGCAGAGATAATTCCTCTTCTCTCCACAGTAGGGCTGAAACATACGCATCTTCACTCTCACTCTTAAAGGTTGTCTTTTCCATTAGTGAAAATGCTCGCTTGTCTTCAATCGAACGGGTTGGATCAGCTAGCTTGACCACGCCCAACGTTTCTATCTCTGACTGAGCCATGACCAGTTGCTTCAGCTCCTCGTCTTCACCTGATCTTCTTTCATACACTTTGAAACCACTGTATGGAGATGCTACTCTTCGCTCACCAGGTAACCGCCCATCCAAGTGGGGTCTCAAGAACCCTGTCAAGTTCTGGTTGACCTGAGGGTTTCAGGATTTGTTTTGGTAGAATCAAGTCAGAGTTGTTAGTTCCAATTATGAGTTGCACTTGACCCGTGTCAGTGTCACGTAAGTCCAGGTTCGTTAGATGCCGATACTCCTGCTTGATTGTTGACCACTTCAGCTTCTGATCTGGACCATTCAGGTTAGGAATTGTCTTCACTTCTCGCAAGGAGTATTCGACTTCCTCTTTTCCGACTCGTGCGACATGGCATTTCTTGATGTGCTGGGAAGTAAACATCTTCTGCGCATTTACTCCTTGAATTTCCAGATCTACCTCTTTGCCTCGAAGCCCAAGTGAAAGCGCTAAGCTTTCATCTATAAGTGTTAATTGTGTTGCAACCTGAGTCACGCAATGCCATTACTTGCAGTTTTCCTGTTTCTCTTAAGACAACTATGAGAAGTACTTCAACCAAAGCACGACCACCACTCTAACAACCAGTATACACTGATTGTCGATACTCCTCAAGAGGCTCCACAGCCACAGCAAATTCTGAATTGTTCAGTAAAGTACATAATCAGCCAAGGCCTTTGGAGGCTGACTCTTCCTGATCGACGCGGAGTACCCGCGCCTGCCACTCCTGTACATTCTGCATCTGTTACAGGTTTTGTCACGACAAGTTTGATACGCTGCAAATTCCTCTTGTAGTCGACTCCTTGAGGTGACTTCAGAACGACTTGGTCCCCATAACGGGCGGTCACTTCATAAGGTTGACTCTCATACGAGGGAGACAACTTGTTCTCTCTCTTTCTCTCAAGCAATACAGCATCTCCCACAGCGATGGCTCTATCCTTGGCATGATACCTTGTGTCAGCATAGTGTTTTGCCTTCTTCTTCTCAGAGTCCCGATCCCTCACTTGCTGCAAAGCCACGCCCATCTGGCTCTCTCCACCATCTGTAAGCTCTGGCAGTTAGTTTGCTCTTGAAAAGCAGTTCCGCTGGGCTTACACCAGTTGTGGTGTGACTAGTTGATCGGTGGGCCAGTAGAGACATGTTGAGCTCCAGCCGCCAATCTTTCCCTTCTGCTTGGAAGACTCTCATGGCTTTGAGAAGAGAGCGGTTCTAGCGCTCAACCTCTCCATTGGCTCTGGGCCACAAAGGTAAGTTATAGTGGTGCACAATCCCCATTTCCCCCAAATATTTCTCCCTCTCCTCAGACGGCAAATTGGAACCATTATCAGTTCCTAAACCAGTTGGCACACCATACCTTGTGAAATGGCTGTGTAAGCATTTGATGACTGCAGCACTTGTAGTAGAGCGAAGCACGTCTACTTCGATCCATCTTGAGAAATAATCGACCACCACAAGCAGGTGCTCTGCAGTAGGTAAGGGCCCAAGTAAATCAACTGCAATCTCTTGCAAAGCTCTCTCAGGTAATCTTGTGGGCTTAATTAATGGGCGGAGGTGGGACATGCTTTGATACCATCTGACAACCGAAACATTCTCTTTTCACCATTCAAGGTAAGATTCGTCTCCTCCAGCCTAGCTACCAGCTTGTGTAAGCTCTGGTCATGCTCCGCAACTGTCTTTCCATGAACAATCAAATCATCAGCGATGTTTACAGCTCTCTCAATGCCTGCCATAACCTGACTGATGATGTGTTGGAATTTCTCAGGTGCTGCATTAACCCCGAAACGTAGCCTTTTATAGTGTTACAAAGGTGGTAATGTCCCTGGAATCTGCATGCAGCTCTACCTGGTGAAAACCATGATGCAGATCTAGCTTCTGAAAGACAGTACTGCCATTTAGTTCTTCTAGTACTTCATCAACAGTGGGTATTGGTAGCCGCTCTCGAATGATGGCCTCTTTTACGTGACGCATGTCCACACAAAGTCTAATCTCACATAACGGCTTGGGTGCTATGACAACAAGACTAACCTATGTGGTGGGGCCTTGCACTCTCTCAATGATATCCCCTTCTAGCAGTTCATCAATCTTGGCCTTCGCTTTGGCTCGAAGCGCAAAAGGAATTTGCCTTAACTTTTGTGTAAGAGGCGGTACATTGGGGTCAACATGCAGTTTCAACTCAGTCTTTTAATTTGCCAACTTCTGTGACCACTTTAGGGTATTGAGCTTTGAGCTGGTTGGCAAAGTCCCTCTTGACTACATTACAACTGCCACCAATGGGACTGGCCTTTGGACCGATGTGAAGAACACCTAGCTCCTTGGCCGTAGTATACCCCAGTATGCAACGCCCACACTTAACTACGTCAAAATAGGAAACCACCTTAGCATTTCCCACCGAAATTTCCGCTTTGAACTGTCCAACGACTTCAATTTTTCCACCGCCATAGGCAAACTATTTCCTTGAGCAATGTTCGAGGTTCCCCTTGAAACCCACATTCTTCAATTTCTGAAAATCATCTTCCCCCATCAAATTGCTCACAGACCCTGAGTCAATCAAAACTTCCTGAACAATTCCATCAATACTCACATTCATCGTCGTCGGTACGTGACATGCGGTCGACACCTTGCAAACACCCTCCTCATTTTCTTCCATCACAGTAAACGCAAAGGCCGGGTTTTCTTCTTCTTGACTGCTACCCGCCATATAATCCTCCACTTGGTTTGTCTGTCTTCTGAACGCCTTACGATTACCACTGGTGTTCTTTGGACGAAGCGCTCTTCCCGCCTCAGGTGCCGTTCGGTCAAGGTTTCTGGAGCAAACTGCAAAATGGCCATACATCGAGCAGCCAGAACACTTCCTACCTTTTGCTGGACAGCACGGATCCCGTGAGAAATGTCCTGTCTTTCCACAACTGAAGCACGTTTTCGCTGACTGATCGTTTGTCTTATTTTCCTTTCAACCGACTGCGTTTATGTCCGATACACCTGCCATGTGCTTCACTTGTTGTCCCGCCACTTCCGAAGCTCTCGTTTTCTCCAAAACTTGTATTAAAGTAATGTTTCTGGTTTCCAACAGCTTCTTTTTCAATTCTATGTCTGGCAGTTTTACAATTAACTGATCTCGTAGGTTGTCATCGAGAGCATCACCAAAATTACAGTACCTTGCCTGTCGAGGGAGACGCACAACAAATTTATCAACCGATTCGCCATCCGTCGGCGCCAACTGCCGGAATACGTGGCGCTCAAATGGAATATTTTCGTCGGAGCGAAAGTGATGATCAAGCTTCCTCATACAGACTGCATAGGGATCTTCATCACCCGCCGAATCAGGGTCGACAAGATCTTCGAAAATATCTTGTACCTCCATTCCTGCATAGTGCAGTGAAGTTTTCTTCCTCGTGTTGTCTATGCCTTTTCCTTCAGCGTAATACTCGAACGCTCGTCACCACTTCTTCCAGTTGTTTGCCACTTGTGACGAAGATCCCGATAGATCTAGCGTCGGAAGGGCTCTCTTAGCCATTGAGGAAAATCCGCGTCGCCAATGTAGTGTCTGTAATCAAATAAAACGACACAAAGTCAGCAGTCACAGCACAACAGTCACGTTTAATCAACAACGTTCACATCCGGTTCCCCGGATGTAGGCTAGGTTCCAGTACACCAGTACACCACATACATGTATGTTTCCAAGGAAATTGAAACTTAATGGTCAGTTGCCTCTATAGGGATCGACGCGCGTGCAGGGGATCATGGTACCTGTATTTATCAAAATAAATATCCAATGGAAGATTATGTGAATACAACTGCAGTGGAACGTCAATACAGGCACCAGACAATGGGACATGTCAAAGTGTCCGTATTATAAGCGGGCTCTGAGATATAAAGTCTAGGACACGTGTTTTGTCGACGAAAAGACCTAGGCAAACATTATTATGGCAACAAAATGTTTAAACTATACTTAAATTTAAACTACATACTCTCTGAGAAATTTGTACACGCAATCAAGCGGATATTTTACAGCGGTTATCAATCACACGCGACCTTCAGAGCAAAAAGAGTCTAGACAAAACTTAAGTTTTGGTGGACGTCAATCATCTACGCCTCCTTGCCGACTGCATACATTACGATACAAAATTTACCTGAAAAAAATAAGTGCAACCTTGCAGCAGTCTGCTCGTAAAATAATCATTTTACCTTCGGCATGTAAGGCTAGCTCCGGCCAGCTCACTAACTACATCCTTGAAATCAATAAATGAAAACAGGCGTCTGTCGGGTTTTAACGGCCCTTCGCATGCATGAATGACCCCGAGAGCAAGCAAATCTACACGCAAACAAATTATTTCTGCACGTATTTTTCTAGGGGCTACGGACTGAACAATACTTAATTCTATAAAACTTATAAATTATTACCTTATTATAAGGTTCTCAAGACGTTTACGTTTTGTTCAGTCCGCCTGTAATTCCAGGACGAATACGCGCAGACATAATTTGTTGAAATGATTTTAAAGAGTAAAAACTAAATTAAAAGCCTCAGAAGCATGTTTGCCATGGTACGGAAAGGCATTTCGCTTTGTTTTTGATTCATGTAAATGACATCCCCCAATATCATTCCATGTTCACATGACTCCGCGCCGTAGAAAGGACCCGATAGCATAAATTTTTTGTTTCGTTCGCCAAAGTTGTCAAAATTACACGCAAAGCGGCCCAAGTATTCAAGTCCAATGACCAAGACTACAGTGGCTCGAATTAATCCTGAAATTAATAAAATGTTCGTCAGGTCAGGTTGTGGAGGGAAATCTATCACCTGACGGTCGCTGAGGTCGAATAACTTAGTTCCGTCTTCAGAGAGAGCAGACATCAACTTACAATTATCAAGAGTAGAAAGAAGTCTTCTTGGTTGTTTTCAAGGTTATGATGATTATGGGAATTTATTTCACATTTCAGGACGGAAGTTTGATTTTGTTGGGTTGTATACGGGAGATCCCTGTGAAGGTTTGTGGGGTTTGCCCCCACAGACAAAAAATCCTAGGTACGGCCCTGTTTATTATAGCTATTTGTACAATTGCAGTTTGTCGAGGCAATTATTGAGGCCAGAAAACGCTTGGTATCTTTACCCTCTTTAGACCGACATCTCAACAGGTTCAAGAGGAAATTTTGGTGGAAAGCGGGAAGACCTTCTGACTGCCGGGTATGTAGTAACATCGTGCCCCTGACTGCCCTGAGTGACACGAGGTTCGTACAATTTGTGCAAAACCAAAACATCATTTAGAATCGCTTCGCATTTCTGAACAAATATCGAATACTCTCCAACTTAAATTCAGGGTTCCAACTTCAATTTTTGTAGAAATTATCCTATGAGCAGCAAGCTCGAAAATTTAACTGCAACCACAAAAGCAAAATTATTTGAAATCGCTTGACATTTCTAAGCAAAGATCTACAGTTTTAAGAAGGATTAGACGAGGTTCTAGAATAATTTGAGACTACCGGTTATGTAGTATTTCAATAGCACTTCCAGGCTGCCGGATATCTAGACACAATGTTTCAAACTTTTGGTTTTGTCATGTTCCTATTTGCATATCAGTACTAAAAAAAACATTTTAATCGATTCTACATATTTTAAAAAAGATTTGAGAATTTTTGACCGTTCGATTTTTTTTCTCGTTACTCGGTGTTCCGTTACTTCGTTACTCGTTACTTCGTTACTCTGTTTAGTAACACCCTCTAGACGTTTTTTGCGCTGAAGTTAACCGCTGTAACAGCACTAAACCATTGTTAAGTTCCTTCTGTAACTGGAACTGGAAATGGAACTGTAACTGCAATAACTTTTAACCATGGAACCGTACGCACATCTACTCACTCAGTACTCTCGAACTATAAAAATCTGTACTTTATTGTTGTGTTTTTCCCTAATACTGTCCGTAAAGTGGGATTGACGATGTATCAGGGATTGTCACTGGAGACACGGGAAAGTGTCCGTTGTCTGTATTAACGAGTGTCCTTGACACGCGGGTTAATTGTATAGACGAAATATGAGCTTTTCTTCGGGACAAACGAAATTGTCTGTAATATCGTCCGCGTATTAAGTGGGTGAACGTAGGACGGGGTTCCATTGTACCATGATTCCTGCAGGTGCATATTGTAGAGGGAATTGGTCATTGGATCAACTCCTGAGTTGGTTAAATAGGCAGTAAAGCGCTTTTGTGACGGAAATATAATCAAGTGAGCCGTCAACAGCTAGAGAAACGTAAGTGGCACAGAAAAATGTCCTTTAATTCCTCGATAATCGTCACCACTCCTTCTTCAGTTGACTGTACAAAGTAATCAGGTAATTACCTTGGTTTTGATCTTACTGCGGTTTGAGATCGGCTGAGGAGTCTAATTAGTAAGTAATCCGCCGTAAGAAAAATGATGCCGGCTGTGCATTTTACCACAATACCTTGTGAACCAAACTAAGTCCACTGCACATATAGGACGATATGGTTTCACAGCAGTCATTCCTACACTAACAGCATTGCCCTTGTCGAGTTTGAATGACTTACAGTTTTTTTTTGTATTTTTATAAGCAATTTAAGAGTTTTCGTGCGCAATGCATTATAGGTAAATGTACCAGTCGCCATCTTTTTCCTTATGGTGGATTGGTTTGGTTTTGGTTTTACGACACTCAATTGAAAACCGCTTTATAACATGCGGCTGACAAAAATAAATCACAGATGACGTCAAAATGTGGTAAGAACAAAAAAGTGGGCGGATGGTGGACCTCGATTCCTTAATGAGCCTTTCAATAACATGCGGACTCTGAAATTTAAAGCTCAGCCCACAAATGCGTTTTTCGCTACCGTCAATCAAATGTTCGGCGGCTCCTCCCAGCTTCCGACTACTGCCGAGGGCGCAGTAATCAAATCGTCGAGCACAGTTCAGACAACGAAAGTGCAGTAGTCGTAAGCTGGGAGGACCCGCCGAACATTTGACTGACGGTAACGAAAAACGCATTTGTCAGTTGATCTTTGAGTTTGTTACAATAAGTAGTTTAGCGTGACATCGTGAGGTGTAGTTTGTCACGCTTTCCTTCTTTCACTTGTATTGCCTTATTTGGTCATTAAAGACCACTCCTTGTTCAAGTGACTAATGGCGTCAACACATTGAAACAGAGTTTTAGAGTCCGCATGTTATTGAAAAGCGCAGTAAATCTTAATCAGCACAAGGAAATGGACAACTGGGTTGAATCCCAACCAATAATGTACAAAAATTGCGGTGAAGTTATAGCGTTTGTTTTCAGGGCCTCTCAATCAGGGGCCCATTTTGAGTTTTGACACCGCTGACGGGAGACTGCGAGAACAGTAGACATATTTGAGAGACATGCATGAGAGACTAGCCACAAAAGAGCAAGCATTTGGCATTTGTACTGTCCAAAACAAGACCGGGGAATACCCTTTTTTGCCGAAAGTGAAATCAAAACAAGGACCGCGAAAGAAGTTTCATCTCAGCGGACTTTGTTGGGTAAACAGTTACCCAGACAAACTCGACCTGAGTGGGTTGACGAATTGGCAGAAGTTTTTTCGTATGAAAATGGGCATGAAGAATGTCATGATAAAGAAAATTCACTCGTTGGAAGAGTATCAAGTAGTATAAACTTAAGCTAGAGGATAATTTGAAAATTAAACAATAAAATTGTTTTTTAATTGTTTCCTTAATAAGCCCCTCCATATGGCCAACTACCGTGTGCAGCACCAGAGCAATTTGCCTTTTAATGTTCCATCCATGGCATATTCGGCGGCAGGCGGTTACCAGTGGCTCCATTTATTGCCTGAGTCCGAACTGAATTTATATCACTGCTTACTGTCTCTCTACGTTCTGCAGGAAGATTATGTGACGCGTGCGCTTGTAACGCAGGTCACGCTCTCCTGCTCATACTTCCGGTCTCCACAGTCTTAAAGAAAAAAAAATTGTTTCTGCATCGGCTGTGTTTTGAACTGCAGTTGGCAAGCAGTGAAAATGATTAGGCTATATTTTTGAGCGTGCACGGACTGACGGGTTTGGAGGTAACTCGTGACATTCCCAATCTGACGCCACTTAATAATGTCACTGATGAATGACATATACGCAGTTTTACTCGGCCGGTGAAACCCCCGGTTAATTCACGGTCCACCGAGCTCGACGAGGAAATGAAGACGTCTTAGCTTCTTCTTGCAAGGTGAAGCATCTTTTTGCAACCTTCAATACATTGCATCTTCTTTTTCTGGTCATCGTCGAGTCCTTGCTAAAAAAAAGTGAGTTAGTATTTGTAGTAACAGTGAGCTGTTGATATATTTCCTCATATACATAGCCGTACGTATTTTTCAAACAACTACGACATGACAGGAAATCAGAAGTTCACGTTAACTTAGACAGTCTCATACAGCTTGATTCTCCAAAGTACACTCAGACAATATCAAGTTCTTGTTAATTTGGCATAGTGGTGGACAGATTGATAACAACTCGGTGAAATCTTTTGTAAATGTCTAAGTGTTCAAGTCTTGTTTGGGCTCGTTTGGGCCCCAGCGATGTCTGCCCGTTTCG
>JAEMPF020025644.1:15000-19459 GCA_022496165.2 Catalaphyllia jardinei
ATCGTTTCCCTAGTGTTTTGCTATCTTCTCCTCAAGTCGAGAATTAAAACCTACAGACAGCCATTCAACCGAAGATCTTCTACTGAACTGAGCCATGCAATAATACAAACTTATCGTTTATTTTCAAATATGTCGCTAAAAGCATTCGGTCATTGAGATGAAGAGACAGCGTACACTTAAGCATAGTACTGTCGACAAGTTGCCAAAATAAGCCTGTCCAAAAGGCTTTGTTAGAAATAGCTAATACAGCTGCATTTGGAATCTGCAATCAGAAGGTTTTGCGCCAGATAGCGGGTTATGCTGATTCAAACTCGGTTATTTCGAATTTCACGTAACTACGCACTCAAACCCATTTTCCTTCATTTACCTTTCAGTCATTTACTTCCGCTATGCGGATTTATTTTTTCAGTGTTTCCTGAGAGTAAGACAGAAGTCCAAATAGCGGGCTTCAACTGCAGTTTGAAGCTCAATAGTAAAAGCAACGAGAATTTGCGTGCATGTTCAAAGATTTTTGTGCATACTTTTGAGGAAATTAATTTGGTATTTTTTCTTCTATGCTAGAATGACAGATTTAACATGACTATAAGTCAAATGCAGATATACTGCAACTGCAAACATCTAGAGACCCTAAAAGAAGAGGTAATGGAATTATTCTCAATTGTAACATGATTAATTATGTTCTAGTACGTCAATGAAACCGTGAAGGTACTTCTTTTGGCATTCACAAGAATTGAATTATCCATGTCTTTCTAAATGTTCTTACCAAACTTCGAAAAAACGAGAAAACGCAGTTGGCATTTCTTAAACGCTGATATGATAGTTCAGCCAATCAGATTGCGCCATTTGTATAACTATACGAGCAGAGGACTACGATGACAATCTTGATGATAATAAATAGTATGCACGTTTTTCTTTGTATCAAAACAGGGCTCTAAAATGCGTGGCACAATAAAAAAACTGGAAGACAAGTGTCAGGATACGGAACGAGAAGTAAGTTTTTTTGATTGGAAGATTTTCATTGCATATACTGACGTCTCTCTTCCTTGAATTCTAAGGTTTTTGGTGCAATGAGGACAAGTTGATTAAGTAATGTCTAAAAAACGAGCAGGAGTTTTTTAACGGGTCTAAAACCACTCGGCTGCGCCTCGTGGTTTTAGACCCGTTAAAACACGTGCCGCGAGTTTTTTAACACAAAAAGCGTGTGTCTTGGGAGTCCGAACAAAGGTTCAAATTGTGAGGGGAAGATATTAGCATACAAGAAAAACAAGCTATGCCTTATCAGTATTCTTTATATAAAGAATACTAACGAGGAGTGTTTTATCGGGATATAAAGCTCATGCACGTGACGCTTTATCGGTGTTTTGATAGGCTGTTACGTTCATAAATTATTAATGAGTTTTGAAGTAAACTGAACCACCCGTCTGCTTAAGGAATGAAACTTGTAGACAACTTGTTTGACAAAGAGACTTCATACCTGCAATACAGGGATTTGATAGTCTTTTCTTTTCTTCCCTTCTTTTTTTTTTTTTTTTTTAAAAAGAACTCTGAAATGCGTAGCAAGATGGAACAACTGGAAGTAATGCTCCAGGAATATGAACTTGGGGTAAGTTTAAAGCTTACTGCTGGCCGAGAGAAGTAGCAAGTCCTCGCAGATTGAGCCAAATTTGCTGCTGCATTCCTGACCCAAGTGCTTCGCAGTCACCCTATTGAGATAAAAGAAGGGGCTCCAAATACATCGTTACTGGCTTAAGATAAGGACAATTTGATAAGTGAAATGGACCAACCGTCTGCTGTAGAAATTAAACTTGTAGACAACTTCTTTGACAAAGAGGCATTGAATTTCTTGAAAGAGACTTCATACCTGCAATACAGGGAGTTGATAGCCTTTTCTTTTCTTCCTTTCTTCCTTTTTGTCAAAAAAAGGACTCCAAAATGCGTAGCAATATGGAACAACTAGAAGCAAGGCTCCAGGATTCTGAACATGAGGTAAGTTTAAAGCTTACTGCTGGCCGAGAGGAGTAGCAAGTCTTTGCAGATTGAGCCAAATTTGCTGCTGCATTCGTGACCCAAGTGCTTCGCAGTCACCCTATTGAGCTAAAAGAAGGGGATCCAAATACATCGTTACTCGCTTAAGATAAGGACAATTTGAAAGAGACTTCATACCTGCAACACGGGGAGTTGATGGCCTTTTCCTTTCTTCCTTTTTTCAAAGAAAAGAACTACGAAATGCTTAGCAAGATGGCCCGGAACAACTGGAATTTGGAGCTGCATTCGTGACCCAAGTGCTTCACAGTCACCCTACTTAGGGGGCTCCAAATACATCGTTAGTACCCCGGGTGCCAGAGTTTTTCTCGTTAAGGGCGACAGAATTGAACGACGAAGCCTCGAAGGCGAGCACTACTCGCTCTGACGATCCTCGCCGCTGGCGACCGAGAAGACCTCTGGCATCGAGGGTACATCGTTAGTGGATTAAAGATGAAGCCGTTTGATGCTTATGACACTATTAAATTTTTGTTTTATGAACAGTGCACCACATTGCGAAATAAGATTTTGGAACTGGAAAAAGACCTGGCGATTCAGAGAGAACAGCAGCAAGACAGTACAGAACATGTACAAAAAGTACGTAAAGAATGCTTATGATGAGTGGATACTTTAAATTGTAAAATTCAAAATTTTGAAATTGAATGCGTCCTGCCTTACCACCTCATCTTCAAGTTTCTATTTTCTTCGACCGTATCTCTTCAAGTTGATTGATTTTACCGCTGCATAAAGTTGATTCCGTATCTAAACATGATAAAATGGATTTGTTTTTTCAAATTCCCTTTTTCTTTATTTTTCGGATAGTTCTTCACTCATGAATAGTTCCTTTGCGGTAATTGTGATGTTAATGTCAAGGGAACCATTGACTGGTGCAGATATGCACTAGCCGCCAGGCCGAGTACATGTAAGGTTGTGTGATAGTTGGTTGAGGGTCTCTGTCTTGTTTTCATTTTAGCCCGTCATCCTTACTATAGTAGTTGTTGTATCGCAGCTCCTGGGAAAAACGTTGTGTGTGTGTGTGGGATGCGGGTAAGGGGCGGAAATGCGAGTTGGGAAGGAGAAGGACACCCTAGATCACGGTTCTACGTAATATGTGATATCAATAATATCGAGGTAACGCACATTTGTTTAGCAATTTGAGTTTTCCATGTTGCAAGATGAGAATCTTATTGTTTGCCTATACAGGGTCTTGGCAATTCTGGAGAAGCAGCCACTGAATTGGTTTCAGATGCCGCAGGAAATGATCTTGACACAGATCAAGAAAATAGAGAACGTCGAATCGCTATCCAGCTAAAAAGACTACAAGAAAAGCTCAAAAAGGAACTAACATCCCTGTTACAAGCAAAGGAAGTAAGGGAAGATAAATTGAAGACAGCCGTCAAATTGGATCTTTTGACAAAACTCAGCGTGAGTTTACAGCATATATACAGCGACATTCAGGCTATGGTAGCTGAAACGTGCAAATGCAACGAGGACTTGAAGAGAGAGTTCTATGACTTCGCCTATCATAGTCTCAGAGCGGAGCACAATGATTTGGTGCCTCGAGTCAATGATCTGGAATCATCACAAGCTGAAATGTCTGATGAGGAGAAGGAAGCTTTCAAAAGATTACAACAATACCAGATTAATCGACAGAGACAGATCAATAGGTTAGAAAACTTTTGGAGAGGACTCTTCTCCTCGGTAAGGAAATACTTTTTTTTAAAAGGAGGGCTTGCAGTAAAATAACCTTATGCCTAGCAGTCAACAAAAGAGAGAAAGTGAAGTGGAGGAGCGTTGTAGTTAGTGTAACGCTGCGCCGTGAGTGTGCATCTAACATAAACGAGTGCAATTTCAAAAGTCGGCGAAACAAGATCCCGTTCTTTATTATCCCATCAAAACCTTCGTGCGAACGCTTGAAGTTGCTTTGACATTAAAGCGCAATTGGTTGCTTAGCAACTTGGAAACGAAACTGCGAGCTCAGGGCAGGGTCTGTATGGGAGAATCTTGACTGAGGTTGCGTTCGGTCAGTACACACGACCGAGGTCAAGTTTCTCCCATATAGACCCACTAAGCTGGGTTAATAACATGTTTATTATTTGGCGCAAACAAGAACAATTTAATTCGTTTAATGTAATTGGTTTGCACTAATTGACATTTTGCTTGCGAACGGCGATGAGTTGATTAAATTCTGCTAAAGTTTGCTCGTCGTTTTTACTTTTTTTTTCATCAGGCTTTTTGGCGCTTTCCTAAATAAATATTGTTAAATGGTTTTGCGTTTTAGTCTGCAACTTTTTCACTGCAACACATCACCGGTCTAGTTCATTGGAAAACTCTAGACCGCTTTCGATATCGATTTTAGCCAATCAAATTCGTGACTTTGATAATCCCCACAGTCCTTGTGAGATAAAGTAGTATAATAAAGTTCATATATTAACCT
>JAEMPF020025645.1:5000-10000 GCA_022496165.2 Catalaphyllia jardinei
TCTTGTACTTCATCATCTTCGTCTACGTCATTTTGATCGTCCGGTGGTGGGCGATCGTCGTTGTCATCAAATGAATCCCCTTGCATTATACAAAAAGATATGTAAAACACATGCTGCTGTCACGCTTCGCGGTACGGAAGTGTGACTCTGTTCAATCTTTTTTAGCAAAAGCCTCCATCGTCCTTTTAACAAGCCAAACGCCCTCTTGATCACTGATCTCATTGCACTTAATTTTTCATGAAAGCGTCTTTTCTAAGGCGATAGGCGCCCTCTGTTTGAAAAGGGCTTTATTAGCAAGATTTTCAAAGCATTAGCACTGTCACCCACTAGCATTGGCCTCAACAGTCCCCCATTAACCATTCTTGTAGGTGCTGATAAAATGTCTTCGTTCTCTGCAAGGTCAAAAATTCCACTCAGTCGTTGCACTGTTGCATCGTGAATACTACCGGGATAGCCCACTGCTACATGTTGAAAAAGCAGCCACGAGTTCACTGTCCCTTGCAGGTTGATGCTACAATACTGTTTCTGTTAAAGTAATCTTCCTTGTTCTCCGGTGGACCGTTGATTTCTATGTGGCACCCGTCAATTGCTCCTACAATTTGTGAAAACCTTTATTCTTCTTCAAAGGTGTCCATCGCTTCTTGCACTTCGTCTTCAGTTTAAGGGAGTCGAATAAATGTCCTTTTCTTCGACAGAAAGCTTCCTCGAACTCTTATTGACATATCACTTTAGCTATAGATTTTCCCAGGCCAAACTGCAGTCTAAATGACCTATAACTGTTTCCATTGGAAAGTCTCCAAACACCAACAGCAACACGCTTCTCTACAGACACAGGCTTTCTCAATCTCGTTTCCCGTATCGTCAGATCGCCACAAAGAATTTGGCAAGGCTCGTCAAACGTTTCACGTTCTATTCTAAAGTTTGGTTTCCAAAGAACATTCAGCCAGGTGATACTTGCTTTACATCAAACTAGTTCTGCGGTCTTGGCCAGGCCCACGCTCTTCACGTTATCTGCCGAAAATTACCTCGTCTTCGGTAAACGCTCAAAAGTAGGGCGGTCAGAAAAAGCAGGCTTTCACTCTTTTGGACAAAATCTTCCATTATTCTTTCACGAAGGAACACAGGATTTTGTAAGGTTATTTGGCTGATCAACCTTTCTAAATTTAATAAACAGATCTAGAAAACAGTCGCAATCACAGGTCTCTTTTTTAGCTCAAGTTCGTCGCTAAAATGGATCGTGACTACCTCACCACATTTATGATTTTAGTTACCTTATCTATTATTTTTATCGTTTATAGTGACAGCTTTGCATGGAAAGAATTTGTCTTCTAGATATGTCTGAACGCTTAAGCGGACTTACGGTGACTTGGCTTGACTTAGGCTAAGACAGACATAGTGCCTACTGTTAACCTAACAAATAAGGGAAAGGTTAATCGACGCAAAGTCACTGCACGTGATGTAATTATTGACCAGCGGGTTTATGAATTACCATTATGGGTTTCTGAGCAATCATTATTCTTTGGTTGAAACTCATTAAAAACTCACTCGTTCGCTGCGCTCAATTGATTCATAGCAAATTGAGAAAAAAAGCCTTCGGGCGCACTTTCATGAAAAAAGATGTCTATTTTTGCGGCTTATTGGCGGATCAACCTGGCATCACTTGTATTACTCGTATGATTACAGACCAAATTGGACTCCACCCAGTCCTATGACCATTACTTAACATTTGCCGTTTTGGATTGGGTAGCTCTTAATTACTTCTCTCTATTCATCTGCGTGTTTGTTTTTGCTAGGACTTATGGTCACTTTCGAATGGACGGTTTTTCGCTCTTTTTGGCTCGATTGTTTTTGTTAAATTCTTTTCTTGTTTAATCCATCTTCATTTTTGCAAAAAAGTAGATGCAGGGTGTGGCTAAAGCCCCTTCAGCCGCTCCCTCCGCATGGTCATCGTGGGGTGTAACGAATCCAAGGACGTTAACTAGTGAACGATCATAGCAGTTAAAGTAAGCATATACAGTTCTATCGAAGTAGGCATAAAAACAAATAATTAATTTTAACATCAAAGAGTAGTTGGGAAAAAAAACTCCAGAAAACTTGTAACAAATTCTTGCAGGAGCCCATGCACGGAGCCTTCATCTTCCAAATAAGCCCCCAGAATCAATCCTTTCTGATGAAAAGTTATGTATTGAAATAAGTTTCGTGGAAAACTTGTCACGCCCTAATACGTAAAAACAATCAACGAATCAGAGCGCAGCTCAGTCATGCTCATACTTTTTTGTGTTCTAAGGAACCTTTGCCAACAATGGTGGAAAGCGTGCGGGGAAATTTATCGGAGTTAAAAACAATGTATTTTGGCGGGAAAGCCGGTTCTAAAAATAATCATTTCTGGAAAAGGTTGATTCAAGGGTACAGCACATGTTGAGGCTCCGGGTAATGGGCTCCTAATTCTTCACAAAATTTCACAAAAGACAAATTAATCAGTAATGACATAAACTTAAACCTTAAATTGAGATTTATTATCAAAGGTGATATATAATTTAATGCAACCTGCCCCGTAGCTAGATTCCCGGATAAAGTCCCATCTGCGATTTGAACAGGTGTGGATTTAAGCATTTAGGCATCAGGTTGCAGGGCTTTTTCTGAAAGTTTCGCTGAAGGCCAAGTTTTCTTTTACCACCCAATTTACCTCGCCCATTTTTGGTGCACTATCGGTCGTACATTATATCTTGCCTAGTCTCAGGTAAGGGCATCGTCGGAGACCCAGGGGCAGATAGTTGGCTCATGATTACTCGAAGCGGCCAAGCTTACAAGAACGAAAGAGGAGCCCCTGGGATTCTTCTCTTAATCGACCAGTTCCGAAAATAATTAAAATCCTTGTCTGTGACTGGGCACAAAAATGTTTTTGTGCTCAATAAGAGTTCAGCCCTTTTCGTGTTACTTTCGTGACTTCTTATTCGAAGGTGTCCACCGACAAACTGTTAGATCGCCTGTTCCCCATTTATTTACTTGTCCGCCTTGTGCAGGACAGTTTCCCTCGATCGATTATTCTGACCGTTTGTTCGTCATCTTGGCTCGATGTTAGTGGAGAAACCGGGTGTTTTCGTTTCCACAGCCGATCTGTGGCTCCTACACTCCCATGGCTGTCATTTTTCCAAGCCTTTTCTACCCTATATTTACACGTTTTGCAAACAGCACGAGGCAAACCATCCTTGTTTTTTTCTTTACAAGCATTAGCGAATATTTCTGCAAATTTACCGGTTATGCTTCTTTTTTTATCGACAAAAACAATGCCACAAAGACAACAACCACGTCCGATAAAGCTGAGGCGAAGCGGTGTTTCTGCTAAAACAAGAGAGACTACATGAACGAAAATGGCCTAGGTGCATGCACTCGACTCGAAAATTATCGTACTCTGGAGTTCACGAATTTACTACCTTCGATAAGTCCACAGACTGATATTCTCAGTTGATGGTTTTCCAGGTTGGTTTACAAACATGCTAGATTTGGAGATTTTTTTTCGTTTCATGGTTCTCCTTTCAGCGGCACTTCTAGATCGAGGGAAACTCTCCTGCACAAGGTGGAGGGGTAAATAAATGACGAACCAGCGATTAAACAGTTACACGGTGACCACCTTCGAATAAGTCACGAAAGTAACACGAAAAGAGTTGGACTCTGATTGGAAACAAAAGATATTTTTATGCCCAATCACAGACAAGGAATTTAATTGGTTTCGGAACTGGTCGGTTAAGAGAAGAATCGCAGGGGATCCTCTTTTGTTCCTGTAAACTTTGCCGCTTCGACTTGCTCATGACCCAACTATCTGCCATTGGGTCTTCGAAGATGAGTTAAGGAGTGTTTTCCCTCACCTTTGAATCTGTCTGTTATTCTAGCATTTTGATCGGTTCTCGCCTATGATCTATAAGAGGACAGATGCACGATTGACATCATCATTACAAAATGTTAAAGCACAGAAAAGCATTCAACAGGTTCGAGAAGCAGGAATTAGAAGAAGAAAGATAAAGCCGCTTCTTTTAGAAAAGGATCCAGAACAAAAAATTTCGAGCAGTCTCAATCGCAGTCGAGCGAGACTAAACCACGCACAAAATTGGTATTGTTAAGCCTAGAAACATTGCTTTATCTCGAATTTAACAAACTCAATTAACAAAATGTTTCTGAGATTTAATTTATTTAAAAAATCAACTTTTCCCAGTCTCAAAATAATTGTTGACACACTGATTGATGTCAGGAATGAAACATCAAAACATCACATCTTAAAATCAGATAAAATAGACTCATAACCTTGCTTAATATTCCTGTCCATTTCAGAGCAAAGCAGCTAGCTAAGTATAGCCAAACACAGCTCACAGCCAACAGTATCGCAGCTAAATTGTGTCCCCGACACTATATCAAACTGATTTGAGAATCACCAACCACAGAAGACAAAAAACCTCCACCGCCATTTACGCTCCTTTCATTCAAAACTCGAATCAAAATGGCCTCTAGGTTGACCGCAACCACAAGTTCACCGAGGATATTTTTTCAACTCCTGCAATTTTCAAGGCAACGTTCAAGCTTTTCGGCTCACTGGGCTGCTCTGATGACAAAACCTGACTTGATTTTTCCAGCATCGTCTTCAGGATTTGTAGATTTCGCAGTTTAATTCTGCTTTCGCTGGAAGTTCTCATTCCACGAGGAGCGACGCTTGTGTCAGGATTGACAGCGGCGTGATATTCCTCGACCAATCACAATTCTTTGTTACGCATAGTAACCAATGAAATTGTTTCATTATTTATAGATCATAGATTACATCAAATGGCTTTCTTTCGTCTTCGCCAAAGTGGACAAGGGCCGGCTTCTGTGTTATGATGAAGTATTTTCAAATAAATAAAAGCTTTTTGTGTAGTAATTTGTGTCGTTATTATATTAACCAAATATATTCTATGTTGGCGTGCGTCTGTTCAGTAATAGGTCACAGAAGAAGAACATCAGTGACACACTCG
>JAEMPF020025645.1:12500-19454 GCA_022496165.2 Catalaphyllia jardinei
ACGGACTCTGAACTCTTTTCTCAGTTTTGTGCGCGCGCTTAACCTCAGGTGATTTAATTATCACGCAATCAGGAAAAAATTGCGCCATAATTGCGCCATCCAGGGCGCGCGCTTGATTTGAAAAGAAAAGATTTGATTGGCTATCTGTGAACTTCTTTGTTCATTGACCAATCAGAATGCTTGCTTTATTACCTTTTTTGCATTCAATTACCTCTTTTCTGCACTGTGTTAAGGAAAAACTGAACTGTTCTCAGCCAATCAGAATTGAGTAATTTTTTCATGTATATTATTATGGTTGATAAACTTAGTAATGTAGTGCTTGGTGCAATAGGGGTGTTAGGAAACACTAGTTCTGCGCTCGATACTGAATGTTCACCTACAAATTAATATTTTTTTCTTTTATTTAGTAGAGAAAAATACGTTGCTAAAAAATTTGTTGCGAGAATGGCAAAGACCGTTCTCGCAAAGCTCAGCTGCTGCGCAGAGAGAAAAGTGAACATTCAATTAGGGGTGAATATTTGCGAGACAAAGGTACATTGAATACACACCTGTACAAGAAATTGCAATCTCTTAGACACCCAAACGAGGAGAGAAAACGAGACCTAGGTCTCTGAGTCTTTTATTTGTTAAATTTGTATCTTTGGCGGTCTCCGTCCAACTTCTACTGCTATTTCTTTTTAAATACTGGACTGACAAATGCACACTCACAGATATATTATATCGGCATCTACGTGTGGGTCACCTGGCACGACTGGAGGATAAAACATATTTTATAGAATACTAAACCAAAAGCTTTTACGTGATTTTCAGAAGCAAACTACAAAGTACTTGAAACAACCTATAGGAACTTGAAGTTCACAGATCGAGAAATCTAAACAGGATCTTTGTGGGAAACGGAAGTAAAGAGCAGTAGAAAAATCCAAACATGACCATCGTTGGGGTATTATTTAGAGCTTATGTATTTTCGATAAGCACTTAGATAAACAGCCTGAAACAACTGTGTGCAGTCTTGCGGGAACTACAAGTTAATAAAGAACTGGTGATCACGAACTAAAATTCTAGATATGGCCTAATCTCTAATACGTGCTTACCCCTGGGAGGGAGGGCTGGTCACAAAACTTAAATATTGCCCAAGAAAGATACCGTGATTAACTACCTTAATATTCATCAGTCATCGACATGCCTGGATTATTCAAACTGGTTGAAATCGTCGTTCCCACCCACCCCTTCCTGCTTACTCTATTAGCACCTTTTTGGTTTCCCCAGCGAACTTGCTCGTCTGGGGTAACTTTCCTATAACTAAATGCTAATGAGTATGCAAGAAAGATAATGAACTATTCACTCGTTGCAATACATTAAAAACTCACTCGTTCGCTTGGCTGACTTGATGCATTGCAACTCGTAATAAATAACCTTCGCGCCCACTTTCCATGGGATAATCTCTTTTTTTGCGAAGTTTTGGCGGATCCTCCTGGTAGTGCTGCAATAGGGATGTAAGGAAACAGTAGTTCTGTTTTCGATACTAAATGCTCACTTACAAAAGCTTCTTTTTCGTTCATTTCGTGGAGAAAAAAATCATTGCTAATTATGAAAAAAGTGTTCTTAGAAATGTCCTTTTTTCCGGCCAAGAGGAGCGGCTTTTTTATTAGTGAAAATAGTGATTTTGCCAATCATAGCATCGCTGCGTCGTTTTTCACTAGTGAAAAAAATCCTAAAATCAATAACCTGGCTTCTCTGGCGCGAAAAGACTATTTTTATGCCGATACATTGTACGGAATTGAACTCGGGAGCTCTCTGTGGGGTCGCACTAGTTTGCTGAAGATGATATGATGTACAAACAAATGATCAACTCCTGAATTGGCATTTCTTGGCCACTTATACTGTGGCGGTTTTAATAGAAACTCAAATAAACGTTATTTATTAACAATGTCCATGGTAATTAAATTATCATTTTTAGCAAAGGTGGGGCTAAAAAGGCGCCCATAGCTGGTAAACGAAAATACAGAGCATAAATGTTGATCCACAAGGGAGCGAAGTAAGGGAAAATGTTTCGCCAAGAGATATACTCGCCGTGATGGTGAAAGCAAGAGGGAATATTTGAGAATGTGACCAACCTTTTATACAGACGGACATATGACACTAATTAACGTGATTGGCTGTTATGTCACATGACAGACCACCATCGGATCAACAAATATATGCCTTGAATAATTAATACAGTAGGTCAATTTATCGACATAAATAACATCATGCCTTGGCTTGAAGTTTGTTTTTATCTCGATGCTTTTTGGCGCGTAAATCGCGGTAAGTATATGATAATAATAATATTCAATAACAGTCTTTGGTCACAAAATAACTGGAAATGAATGCATCTGTCTTTATGTATTATGTTTCTTTTGTAGTTACCTATCCTATAACGAATTACAGACTTTACCTGCTGGGCTTTTTGATCATTGTACTTGGCTGTACGAGCTGTAAGTAGAACATTAACATGGTATACATGGTGAAAGTGATGTATATACGTGATCATTAACGTGATATATATCCTAGAAAATAAAAAAATTCAGAAATTTAATTAAAGAAATGGTATGACGATAGTTCTACTAATAAGGTACTGTTTATTGGAGCTTTCCAGCAAAGTTAAATAAACCTAGAAAGATTTGCCCGCCGTCCATCAAAATAATTAATAGAAATTATTTGGTGGGTTGCGTCTATTTGGAACAAGAGTTAAATATAAGCCAAGAAAGAAATCGTGGTTAAGTGCCTTAGTAAAATGATTTCTTCCCACAGCTAGAGCCTTCTTAAGTGGCATTGTTACAGAAAAGCGAGCAGGAGCAAAAGATTGAGGTCTGCAGTTGACCTTCATCTTTTCATGGGCACACTTTAAAATATATCCCCAAAATATTAACATCCACAGTTATTTTTAAACCAAGGCTGACCATTATATTTTTATATTTTATAATTGTATAAGTATTTGAAAATTCGCGATGTCATTTATAAATTGATTTTTTCTCAAAGTATTAATTATCTTTGTCTCTCTCCGTCGTCAAATTAATGTATAAACAAAAACCGAAATTAGAAGCATATATCAGTTGTTAACAGAGACTGAATATTTGTAGTTGTATTGTTTCTTGAGGTTGATGTAGCAGCTCTCGTTAGGTCTTACATAAATGGCTTGCTACCCTTTGAGAGTGCAATAGAACAAGCAACAGAAACAATGTCCCTAGCCCTAAAACAATAACAGCTGCTACAATGATAAAACAAAAACAACTCACGACAGCCGCTACACTACTGTTTCTTGCTGTTACCCGTGAATGGCTTTGAACTTTTGAAATGTGTCGGTCATACAAAACTATCAGTATGTATGAAATAAAAACATCACTCCATGTCAAGCGCAGCCGAGTGGTTTTACACCCGATAAAAGACGTGCTGCAATTTTTTTGAACGGCTTGAAAGCGATTCTTGGAAAAACGTGCGTCAGCACAGACAATTATGCTTTTGTGAACGTTGGAAATTAGCGTACGAGAAAAACATCAGGGATTAATTGGGTATACAATAAAATCAAATTCCACAAGTGTTTTTAACTCCTCTGCTTGTAACCGAAGTAGACATTGCATCTTGTTCCAGAGTTTTCAAATTCGGAAGAATGAAAATGCCGAGGAAGAGAGGAATTTACTGCGGAGTGCTAGCCCAAAGTCAATACGTGGAGTGGTTTAATTTTTTTTTTTTGGGGGGGGGGGATGGCACAATGGTATAGGAAAGACAGAAATCTAGCAACTAGGCCCTACTCTATCCCAATAGACCACTTTCGATATATTAAAATTCAGCTTGGCAGCGAGGCTTAGAGGACACAAACATAAGAAACCCAATGACCATGTTTGTTCATTTCTTTTGTTTTTGTCCTCTAAGCCTCACTATCAGGCTGAAATTTTAATATATCGAAAGTGGCCTATTAACAAGTCTTAGTGCAGGGCTTTCACACTAATGTAGCTA
Organism: Catalaphyllia jardinei; assembly: GCA_022496165.2. Taxonomy (NCBI): domain Eukaryota; kingdom Metazoa; phylum Cnidaria; class Anthozoa; order Scleractinia; family Caryophylliidae; genus Catalaphyllia; species Catalaphyllia jardinei. Next base: position 16,494 of record JAEMPF020025645.1, read on the forward strand.
ATATGACTGCTAAGTCACTCAATTTTTTTCGCGTATTAAAATTTTCGAAGAAACTGTGCAAAGAGAATGGTGAAAGGTATCTTCCAAAATTCCTGTACAGCGTTGTGTGCCAAAAAATATAAGTTTAAGGAACATTGAATATGTAGCAACCATTTGTTAAGTCAGTTGCTGTGTTGGTAAAGAAATGATTAATTGATTGATTAATCAATTAATTAATTAATCAATTAATATTCATAAGTCACGTGCAATGTCTTTATATCTGATAAAACACCGCATACTAATGGCAAGTGTTTTATCATTTGAGTGTTTTATCAGTTGATAAAACACCCCATACTAATGAGGAAAAGGTTTATCGATTAATACAAAGTCACTGCACGTGATGTATTATTTTCCATTTGGTGGGTGAATGGTTTTATGAATTATTAATGACTTTCTAAACGATTATTATTCATATTTTTAGTAAATTATCGGCTCCGACTATTGCATTTCTAGCTTTTGGATTAGCTAAAAAACTCAGATTATGACCCAATAGTCGGAGTTTTACGTAATACGGAAAATAGTGCGCTTTGTAAAAATAGTTGGCTTTGTAAAATTGTGAAAATAAAAATCGGCGGCAAAACCCGGTTTAAGAATTTGCTCAAACAATTATTCTATTCGCCCTTGTGGGATATAAAGTGATTTTAACCACGCGCTCGTTGGTTATTTTAACACTTCATATCCAACGCGGGCTCATGGACTAATTGTTATTGAGTCCTCGTGCATAGTATATAAGCATGCCTGGATTGTTCATAGTTGTCAGTTTTGCCTAACTTTGGCTGAAATCGTTTGAAAAATACCCGAGCGTCCGTCCCCTGTGAACGACCCTGCAAGTGTCCAGCAAATTTTACAGCCCCTTCAAGGCTCTGTTAAGCAGGCTGCTCCGCCATCCACGTCTTCATCTCAGGCGGGTGCAACTTCAGGAACAACCGTGAGCGGTAACAATGCGTCCAAAAGTTCTTCTCAGGAAAACGCAGCTGGGTCGAATGTGTCGACAAACCACCCACAGTGATCCTTGAGGTATCGAGCTGCAATGTTTTTGTTTAGTATTCTAGCCGCGGTTTGTTGGTCATTTCTTTGTTGCCCAACGTTACATTTCTTCGGTGATGTTTTTTCCTGTTGCTCGTGAGCCGGTTTTTAGACTTCGCGATGGAGCACATGGTCGGTATTCCGTTTGGGTTCGTCAGAATACAGGCGATAATCGGTTGTTTTATATTATCTTTTGCTGTTGCACTCGTTTGTTTTCTTTGTTTGTTTGTTTGTTTCTTGTGAATTAGGGTTGCTACATATCTGGGAGCTGTTTTGTTTTGCCAGTTCAAGACCGAAGAAATTATTTACGCTGTTTGCACCTATTGCTTCTTACTTGTCCGTTGAGAGGGGCGCGGGGCGCGAAGCTTTGGTCAAGGTCCGTTGTAGGCTGACAGTGGTGTTTGGTTTTGTTTGTATACACTGAATAGGGATTATCCCCAGAGTATTGCAGCAGTGTTTTTCTCTAACAGGAGAATCAGATTGGCAGTTTCTGTGTTGTTACCAGGTCTACACTCTCAGGAAAGTATAAGGAACAAGCAAATGGAGTCTATATCAAAGTCAATGTACCATACAGCAAAAGCCTTCTTGAAATTTCAAGTCCAGAAGCGCTTCTTAACTCTCTGGCTAAACAATTCTTGCTTTTTACGTGGCGTCAGAAAAAAACTTAAATTAGAAATTTTAAGTTTTTACCTTAATCGGATAAAAGTGATTTTTAAAGAGACACAGTCAGCTTTAAAACTGCCCTGACCTTGACACTAGTTTTTCTTACTTTGAAAAAAGTTTACCTCAACCTGAAATCAAAATTCATCTAAAAATCCGCTTCATTGTTCTCAGTGTTTTGCTTGATTTTCAATCGTTGACTGAAAAACATGTTTTTGAGTGTCCTTTTGCTCATCCTATGATATTACTTTTATCATATCTGGTTAAATGCGTCTCTAGTATATGCAAATTAGCTATAGAATGGTATGTAATGCGCATGTGCACCAGCTGACTGTGTCCCTTTAAACGTACATCTGTTGACCTGTCTTCAGCTCCGTAGACCGCTTTCTTTTGAAAATAATAGAACACGGTTTTTTCACAATACGTGACATCGGCATTGTTTCCGGGTAACATGTTACGTGTACGAAAATATCGATTCGCCTTATGTTTTCGAGTTCTGAGTAACAAATATGTTGAGAGAAGTGCCTATGCGAATAGGCAGGTAGAATAAACGTTTTGAGAGAGCCAAAGTAAACTCCAGATGTTTCCACTGGTTCCGGCCGCCATGTTGGAGTCCCTCAGACGGGCTCCAACATGGCGTCTCTACTAAACACTATAAGTTTTAATACCTTTTGCCGCATAACTCGAGTTCGGAATATCATACGTCCCCAAAACTTTGGCACGTTCTTTATTTATTACTCTTCTGCGATATTTCAGTTTCTTGATTCATTTTATTGAATGGTAAGCGATTTTATTTTTCCCTTTCGTGACAATTAAGCTTACTTGCGTGACGTGAAAACCACCAATAGTCTCCATTTTCGTCAATTAATTCAGGAAGATCACAATCTGTGCTGGGGTGATGTAACTCTGATTAAAACAGCTAGTGATGTAGAGTTTATAAAGTACAGCGACAAGCAAACGAAAACATAAACTGAATATTAATGTATCTGATGTAAGGCCTTCTACACCGAAATTGATGGCAACGGACAGTTGTGAGAAAGGCCCAGTTGAATTAAGAAAAAGCTAATTTTAGAAAAAAAAGACCTGATCGAGAGCATAAATGGTGCAGAAAGCCCATTTTATTTGCCAGTAGACCATATGAAAGTCTGAGAAGCACTTCACCGAAATCGTGTTTTAAAGGCAGCAAGATCGGCGTAAACAATTTTGGCTGGCTGATAAAGGAAACTTCTGACAAGA
>JAEMPF020025646.1:0-19446 GCA_022496165.2 Catalaphyllia jardinei
AACACGCTGGCACATACGAGTAACACGCTGGCACATACGAGTAACACACGAGTACATACGAGTAAAACGCTGACACATACGAGTAACACACGAGTACATACGAGTAACACGCTGGCACATACGAGAAACACGAGTACATACACACGCATACAAATGGATTACTTACCAAGTGTGAGAGTTCTTTTTTTGGGGGGGGGGGGGCGCCGCGCTTGTTTATGGATCGAGACGGAGTCGAGGTCCATAAACACGCAAACAAAACAGCAAGACCAATATCCCGTAACCTTGACCTAAAAAAAATTGGTCAATAAAGGATTTATTCTATGGCTTTTCAGGGCATTTTTCGTCCGGGAAACGGTTGGTAGTCCCGAGTGGGAAAGATAGTTCTATTTTGCCGCTCAGGTAGCCAATCCAAGCGCAGAATGTGATTCTTCTTGCCCGTTCGTGGAGCAAGCCATATAACAAAAAGAAAATACCGTTCGAACGGTGAAAGAAATTTTTCGAACGGATGCTGTAAACGTTCAAACGGCACAGGAAAAAAATTGAAAGGGTGATGCCGATCGTGACTAAAACATCACAAGGACATACGAGTAACACACGAGCACATACGAGTAGCACACGAGTGCATACGAGTAACATACGAGTAAACGTAAACACATGGAAATAAATACTGTAAAATACAGGTATATAGACCAATACATTTGGAGTAACACGACGACACCACATTTCATTTTTGCATGTGCGCACTCACTATCGCTAGCAGGCACAAGTGCCACGCACACGCGTGTACCACATACATGTTGTCTGCCTGTGCCACATTAGGCTCGATTTCCGCAGCTCTCTCGAGTGTCATTTCCCGAGTAGCGGTTGGTAATCGAGCCTAGTGCCACATAAGGCATGTCGCTGGGTCCCTGTATTGTCAATGATTTTTCCCGCCGTTCAGTTCCCGCGTTTAAGTCGCGTTACTTTTTCGAGTGTAGATGTCATGGCAAACGTCGGCAAATGTTGTAGTTGTGTGTATGCAGTTAACGTTAACTCGAAAAATCAAATTTTCTCACAAATGTTTCTTACCAATTACAATATATCCTGATTCCAATATTTTGACTCCAAGGTCCTTAGCAAGGGTTAGCAAGGCATTAATATGGCCAGATTCTGATTACTCTTTGGACTGAAACCGTCCAAGTTCAATGGTAAAGAAAGAATAAAACGACTTACCTGCAAAAACGTTTGTCCAAAATTGGCTGTCAACTTGAGCCAGGTTTCAAGAGCTTACACACTTTGATCCACCATGGCTATCCCTTTCATCTAAACTGTGTTTGAATTCAACCTGGTGAAAAAGTGCAAAAAGCAACAAATTAAAGTGCTTTTCGATGATTATCGAATCTTCAGTCGAGTTAAATACATTTACAGTGCTTTTCTAACGCATTACTTTATCAATATTGACGACCAAATCTCACACAATCGTGTTATTTTTAGGAATTCGCTCGGGCATACGAACAATTCTTCATTTCCCAAGCACTATCTGGGAGTTTATGGGTTCGAAACCTGTCATGGAGTGAGATGTTCAGTTCTTTGTCCCACGCTCACCACAAGATCAAAATTTCATGTTTCACTACTCTCGATTAGATTTCTCTGCAGGATACTTGAAATGACACGGTTATTTAAGTGGTCAACGACAATAGTACAATAAAGAAATGGTGAAGTTATCTGAATTAAGATTTTTTTTCTAATATGTCGTAGTGAACCAGCGTTCAAAGATTACACAACGTAATCCAAAACGGCCGCACTATCTGTTCAGTATTCGACTTTCCCTGCTCAGGTATCTTCAGGGCTGTTCTGTGGCCAAAAAGCAAGGGTTGGTGAAGCTTAAAAACGATACATACAATGGGGACAAAACGTAGCTGCAGGTTACACACCCAACTTAATAGATAACTTAACGTTGATGTTTTACTTGAAATATGTCACGTGACCAAATAACAGCCCATTTTCGGTTAAATTTTGAAGGCTTCTGCAGACAGGAAATACCTTGTTTTATCAATGTTTTGTTCTCTAGTTTAACTACCTACCCAAGAACCAAACCAATGTAATTGAAACGGTTGCCAAATTGTCCTGAAAGTCTTTAATTAGTATGTTTAAAGTTACATTAGTGACAATTCTTTAGTCACCTGACTTGGACATGCATTGTATTTAAATTTAGCGTGATTGTGAGGCTTAGAGACAAACAGAAAAAAATGAATAACCATGGCCATTCAGTTTCCTCTGCTGTGTCCTTTCAGCCTCACTTCCAAGCTCGATTTTAATATGTCGAAAACGGTCTATCACATTGGGTAAGTTTCGGTTAAAGTTAAATAGAACTACTGATTATGTTGGCCCTGTCTGTAGTGGCTTTAAAACGTAAACCTAAAGTGGGCTGTTTTTTTGGCCACGTGATAGATTACCATAGCAACAGCGATATGAACTAATTTTGTTTAGGCAGTCGTTTATCATGAATGAGTTAGAGAAGCCGTTTGTCCTCATGGTTCTCCAGATAGACTATCCCTAGAAGATTTACTCTAAATAGAAACTGACCCAATTCTAGTCTTGTTTAAATCAGGAATTAATGCTCTCTACTGTATGATATCTGTTTTGTTGGCTAGCAAATCTCAAACAAACTTCTTGGTTCTGCGAGGGCATTTCACACTTTCTCTGTGAGATACTTTGAAATGTACTGAAATGGCAGGAGATTTTATTTACTCAAGGTTACCGTATTCGTTCAGGGGTTTCTCGCGTCCAAGCAATGTAGCTCGTCCAGTTTGAACTGTAGATACCTACAACCCTACATCGAATTAAAGCTTACAGAGCTGGCTATCCAACTATACCAATAACTTTGAAATAAAAAGTTGTCGAATTTTTCACGACTTCTAAATGCGAGCGTCCCAATCACCTTTTAAAAGCCACAAGTCAAAGCGAATTTGGGCTTTCGCTAATTTTACTTGTTCCTCAGTTTCCGGACCTAAAGCGCTAAAAAAAATTGTCTGCGCTTTGCCATACTCAGTTACATTGTAGATTTACGGAACGATTTCGAAATAGTATTAGCAAAATGTGAAGCGTTTGCTCAAAAATCGCTCTCATTCAAAAAAAATTTTCGAAATAAGAAATTCGCAGACATATTTTTGTTGTTTATGTGTTAATCAACCCACTGTCAAAATTTGCGGGCAATCGGACAAATTCCCTAGGGGTGTTAGGTCTTTACAGTGTCCGGTTCAAGTGAAAAATTCATTCGAGAACAGCGCTAAATATGTCAATCAGACTTAAAACCGCCATTTGTCTGCCAATATTTAATCTTTTTTCATTCTTTTTTACATTAGGGATTTTATTTGGATCATTACTTAAACTGAAAAATAGAAAATTGAAGAAACTTGCCAATCTGTAGGTATATGGTAACCTTAAGATTGAAACCGAAGAAACTGAAAATTTGAGGTGCTGGACTTATTGTGAAGAATTAGGTGGAAGTAAACAACTGATAGAAAACATTGATTTCAAGAGCAAACAAAGTTGCTTTCCTTGCATTGGCAAATTTTCAGTCCTTTCGTTTCATAAATTGACCTGAAAGCAGGAGAGGCAAGTTGCATGCAGATAATTTTCTAGTATTGTAGTTCTTGTATTTCGATCAATCTTGATCTGAATTAAACCGTTTACCAGGAAAACGACGAACAAATGACTAAACTACGACCTGAAACCAGTCACTTCCTGCAGTCGACTTTAAAGCTGAGCTGGAGCCCAAGAACTACAACCTCTAACCTAGAATTTACCTGAAATTGGAGTTGATCGCAACACGAAGAGGCTGCATGATAAGGACAAAGCGAGCTCCAAAGCTCAACACGGCTGCTCATAATGGCTACATTTCCTTTGGATGCCCCTCTGTTCGTCTAGTGCCAGAAGGAGAGAGGAACCTGTCAAAAATGTATTTATACATTTGAGTTTGAGATCTAATCAGTAGTCGGTCAATCAGTTCGGTAGTTAGAAACCGGCCATGTAAGATCGATAAATATCGCCGCCTGCATTAACAAATTTCTTAATGTTCTCTTAGATTTATTGTATTTGGAGTGAGGTAGTTTTAATGTTCTCGCCAGAGTTCAAATCATGTTTGTTTGTTGAACAATACCGCACAATGCAATTATAACTCAAATTAATCTGCCTTTAAGTCTGAAATTCTCAGTAGCGAAATGCTTTGATATTACAACTTACCCGAAAATGCATCAGAAATCAATCCTAGCTGCAATAAACGACAGGCTGTCAAAAATCTCAACAAATTCGCTCCCAAAGTAAAACCGCGTAAATTAGCTTCAGAAAAACACTCCACGAGCAGTTAGTTTACTGATTGTCTTGAAGTAAACCGTTTCTGCATGACTTAATTCAGTGAAAATTGTTCATATTTAGTCAGTCAGATATTCAAATTTTAACCAACTTAGAGCATCGGAGCAATGTGGACAACATCAAACAGGTACAAAAATGACAAACTCGAGACCTTACCTCTGAAATGTGATATTCAGAAAGAAACCTTCAAACTTACTCATGATTATGTGCTTGTCCAAACTAGCTTGGTAATTCTTTATTCAGAAAATTTCACACCCTCCCACCTTTCAACAACTTATTTCATTGAAGGACGTAAAGATTGCTCAACGAATTAGTTATACTTAAGCACAAAACTGCAGAAAAGGGCAAGCGTAGCGAAATGAAGCGAAAAGCTAACAAGTACATGGAAAGAGAAAACGAAAGCGTATACTTATCTGCGAAGGGGAGTACATCGACGAAGATAATGGTTCACTTTTGCATCACACGACTGTTTCTGACACTGAAATGAACGGGATTGCCCTTTGAGACTTCCTTTTTTACACAATTAAAATTCATTCCACCCCGGCGCTGAAAAAGTGTTCGCTGGATCAGAATATTTCTGTGCGTCAAACAATAGAGCATACAATAGTATCAATAAAACACATCGAGTAAAGCATGCACTCAGTTGTAATCATGGAATGTTACTTTCTTTTAAAAAATGTACTGGTATTTCAATGCAATTTTAAATTCGTTAAATAGTTTTAAAGAAGCCTTCTTAAAGCCTTTTGTGATGTCACTAAAATCCCCAAAGAAAGACAGAACATGTGTCCTCAGGAGCTTGAATTTCATCGCTGAGTTTTAAATGCACAACATGTCTTATTGTCAGTTGTGATGGCATTTTACAGAGCCAGGTCCTGTAAACTAAAGGTGTCAGGTGTTTACCAAGAGGCGTGCTCAAACTATTCGGTGACAAGACTGGGACTCTAATAAGATGGCAAGAAAATGTGTAAAAGCCAAAAATATAAACATAAAATAATAAATTTATCCAACATCAATTACGACTTAATTTCCAAACGAGATTTGTTTCCCATAATGCAAGGATTTGAGATAAAACTAGAGAACCAGGAGACAATGCTTTTTTCTGACTTTCTTTTGATGAAAATAAAATTTAGCGAATTAGCGGTTATCGTCGACCTTTTGGCCTTTTTACACTTCCATGGACGATTAATCAACGCAAGTTTATCTCTGTTCTCCTTAAGATGGCAAGCAAAAGCCCCCGTAAGCAAAGTCAATGAAGTTTTTGGAAGTTGAGAGTTTTTTTGGCTTCCTGTAGCTCGGCACTATCATGGCGCTTATTACACGGCTGCTTCTCGCCTCTAGGATTTCACGCGGCTATATTTTTTTTTTGGCGGGTTTCGTTCGCGTCTCGCTCGATGGACTAAGCGAAAGAAGGACTACTAGTGGTCTATTTACGGTAGAAAAGTCTGATTTTGAGTGATTTGCAACGATCGACCTCATTCCCAGGGTCTTTTCACTGGCTTGGGGGCTAAACGGAGCAACGACTGATAGAGTCCAAACTGAACGCCAAGAATTGCAACCGTCGACAGCTCTTTCAACCTTGTTGGATCTCATCGGCACGGTGTAACAAGTAATGAAGTAATCGGCTGGTAAACCGATCATCCGCTAAATGCACTGCAGATGGTGATGACTCAGACGAAACTCAAGTACAAAGTTTTGCAGATTGGCTAATGTCACACGCACAAAACGGCCAACTGGAAAATAGGGATTGGACTCTGGACTGGACCCTGGACTGGACTTTATTAAACGAAGTTGATATTGATGTAAAGTGTATATGAAGTAATTCATATTTGAACTGCGGTTATAGATGCATGTGAAGTATGATCCTCGCAGTAAATTTTCCAATTTAAGCAATTGGAAAGAAGAAGCCTGAAAAAAATCAGGGCTTCAACGGGATTCGAACCCATGACCTCCGCGATACCGGTGCGATGCTCTACCAACTGAGCTATGAAGCCACACATATACACTTTACATCATACATATACACTTTACATCATTTCACTCCTTACGGGAGATATGAACTCAATAAATTGACCTTGCTACCAATGTGTGGCTTCATAGCTCAGTTGGTAGAGCATCGCACCGGTATCGCGGAGGTCATGGGTTCGAATCCCGTTGAAGCCCTGATTTTTTTTTTTCAGGCTTCTTCTTTCCAATTGCTTAAATTGGAAATTTTACTGCGAGGATCATACTTCACTTGAAGTTGATATTTAAGTACTAATATTGCGATTAATCATTTCTATTTAATCATTAACCAGTGGTGAAATTTTTCAACACCTTCGACACGTTTTGAGAATGCACGTTTTTTTAAAGGAACATAGACGAAAAATCTAGCAATGCTGTCCACTAACTTTAAATAAAATCAAGCTACTATTACTGACGTGAATACTGTGACGGCGATATATCTTATGCGTGCGGTGTCTAAAGAATTTATTTATTATTTATTTAACTTTATTTATACACGGATAAAAACATCAGGACTTAAAGTAAATACTAAAATGCCTTAATTACATTGCTAATATACTAGTCTACTACTAATTAAATCTAATAACAACAAAATAAAAAATAAATAAACAAATAACAGTGCCTGCTTTCCATGAATGCCGTGTGATTAAAAATATAGTCCAATTCAACATATTCGATATGTTAGGCGCGATCGCTTTGCGCACTACTACCACAATTGAACCAGATAGAACTATGAAACTAATCAGATCAGTTGCTTACAGCGGGAAAGTAACGTTTACAAACCCGACCTCTTATACGCTTGGCTATGATTTCGTGAACGCTGTGATAGTTTGAAGTCATCACGCTACAACGTAATGTCGCCACGCGATCCTATCGCGTGCGTGTGCTATTTTACAGTAATCAGATTTAAAAATCAATACAGTTTTTTTACATGGAAAAATTAGACATTTAACTACAATACCGGCCATCAGCTTGCGGACCTAACAAAATCTGTCGGGTGCATTGAAAGTCACGATTTTACATTATTTTCCTTTTGCGACATTGTATGTGCTAGCCGCTTAAAGATTTTACAGGTCTTCTGTACGTTTAATCGGCGTTCTTTTAGTTTTCGAGCGCAGAGATTTGTGGGTACCAGTTGTGTTTTTCCTCATCTCTAGTTCCCAGTTTCTATCGGTTATCCATAGTAGGTTTTGTCATTTACCAGCTGCCCGTCATGTATTTGTTTATTAAGGTTTTCTTGAATATCATACTGCCCATTAATCTTTTTTTCTTAATTATCACCTCAATTCATCATACAAAGTTTATCTTTTTGATATTTTTGTCTTCCTGAACGCTTCTTAATTACATTACATTTTTCCGATTTCTAAGGCTCTCCCTTTTAAACCATGTGTTTAAATTTCAATAACTCTTTTTTGACGAGATAGTACAATTTAAAATGACAATGAGATGAACAGATTAGTAATCCCCAACGGATGGAAACTTTTCTTAACTTGCATTAAATCGGATAACCTGATCACTGTTTATACATAATTTAGCACAGTTCTGTGCCACATCCGAAAATAAATACGGAAATTTAATCAAAAAAGGTTACTTAATACAAAACGACAAGTGGCGCACAAACTTGGAACGAACTGATACAGGTAAGATTACGATTCTTTGCTACTTGTTAAATCAATTTAGCGGATTACAAAATACCGTGCCATTTGAAAGTAGATTCTAGATTACTTAAAGCTTTGTTCCGGAGGAATTCGTATTTTTTTTAACCTCCTGACACAGTTCTTTCTCACATTTATGTTAGTTAAAATTACAATTTCACTTCGTCCATCTCAGTTGGTATTAATTACAACCGAGGGCGATGAATTTTGATAACAAAATTCAGTGTTAACATAATGAATACGTTGACAATGGTGTTTTCTACTTTAATTCCTAACACTGTTGATAATTCATATCCGATTCTCTCAACAATTTAGAAGTTATAAACGCCTTATTAAAATAATGTGACTTCGCTTAGACGTGTAAAAGTGGGGAAATCAAACGAAAAATTGCACAACTTGTGTTTCTTGGCGAGGGGAGGCCTCGCTTTTCGACCAACCAACTAGGTTGAAAATGACAAGCTAGACTCTCGTATGGGCATCTGAATAAAAAAGCGAGAGTCGTCCTTTTACAAAGTAGAAATAATTTCGCTGTAACCTAACTAGGCAGGTTGCAAATGTTGAAAAGGTGAAACAACATTTACTTGTTAGTGATTCTTGCAGAGTCGAGAAAATGTATCAGTAAATTACACGCTCTGATTCGTCATTGTCAAGAGTAAAATCTTGTTCTTTCATGATCTCGTCTGGATCCCAGGCTAAGATCGCTACGCTTGTTGTGATCACTACAAAACAGGTTGAGCGATCTTTTACGACAAGGATCGCTGCCGACTGGACTCCGTGTAGCGAGATATGGAAACCCTGGTAAAGCACAGGTCTTTCAAGCCCCCTGGGTCGATCGGAGTCGTGAATTCAGTCGACTCCCGACAAATTGAACCTTCAAGGGAAATTGAGAAAGGTTCCAATTATCGGAAGGTCGAGTTGTCGGGAGTTGAGAACAAATGACCAGAAATAAGTAAAAATAAAAACGATGTTTAAGTTTTTCGATTCATGCAGTGCACAATAGTGTCTAGTGTAAATCGGAACGTAACGTAATGTGAAAAATGTAACCAAGGGAAGCAGGAACTGTACAGGATTTTCTCACCGGCTGCTTCAAAAAATAGTAATCAGTTTTGGACTGCAGAGCATTGTTTGTTTTGACTTGTCACGCACTGACAGGCATGGTTAGAGCTAAAGAAGCTAAAATTATATATAAAAATGACCCTAAGGGAAATGAAGATTGCTTCCAGTTATCTAACCATCACAAAGTGTCACTTTCAAATTACTTCATATTTGACTGAATTTTGTGTGTTTTGGTGACTTTTTAGGAAAGGACACTTTGTGATGCTTATCATAAAGAGTATGCATCTCATTAACTTGCATTTCTGGACATATCTGGGAAATCCAGGGGAAATCGATTTTTGGTTCCAGTTTGCGCTACGTTTGAGTTAGCAAAGGTTCGAGTTATCGGGAGTCGACTGTATCATAATCAGAGCTTATGATATATTACGCTTTGTTATATAGCTGGCGTTTTTCCCGCTACAGCGCACCCATTCATTGGCTAGTTCATAGTCACATGACATCTAACAATGAAACTGTCTCCTACCAAATGCCATGAGCGGGCAACATTGCGAAGACTTTGACGTCAAACGGGAAACAGTTCACTGTTACCCGCGAAATGTTGACCGCTGTAGCACGTGATCAGAGGTGGCCTGATGTTGTCGCTAGAATCTCAACTCGTTTTTCAAAACTTGCTTTTGTTTTGTTTTGCTGTAAAACAAATCACTTAATGACTTGTCCCGAGGGGAACAGTGAGTTTTGTTTCCCTCGAATCTCAATGTTTCCCTCGACTTCGTTTCGGGAAACATTGAGATTCTCGAGAAACAAAATTCACTGTTTCCTTCGGGACCAGCCATTAAGTGTTTAATACTATTTGAAAAAAAAATCAATAAGAACGAATTGCTTATGCTCTTTTGTAGTCTATTTGCATTTTGGCGACATTTGTTCAGGGCCATATCACAAAGCAATTCTAGAGATCGAGGTTTTATTTTCATTGGTTTCATCTCGATCATTCAGGTTCGGTTTAACCACTCGAGTTGTCCATCCTTCCAGCTGTGGTAAATGATCTTCTCAAACTCATTAATAATTCATCTAGTGATAAACCAATAGACCATTTTACAGCTGAATGCAAATTGTGACTACTTGAAATAACCAAGCACACGGACCCGGTAAAACACGCGCACTCGTGTTTGAAATATTACGTCACATTCCCATGCAAAATCTTATATTTGCGCTGCTTACGCAACTGACGAATCATGTACAGGACTTCAGACAGGTTTAGTGAATTCAGGAGCCCATCAATGGGCCCCTGGTGATTTGGATCTAAGGGTAGCATGTTCACGCGACACTTTGAAAAATTTACTTGTTCTCCCCTAATTACCATTGTTATACCTCCCAACTCAAATACGCTTTCTGATTGGAGGAAAACGTGTCACATGGGTCAAAACTCACTAAACAACAACATGAAATGTCGACTCGCACGTGATCAGGTCGTGCTCTCTGAAAACGCAGCACATTTATGAGCCAGCAGGCGCAGAGCAAACGATTTCTTCCCAGTTCTTTTCTAGTTTTGAGTTGGGAGGTATAACAAAACAGTTAATGACTGGCCCCGTGGGAAATAGTTAGTTTTGTTTCCCCTCTAACTCAATGTTTTCCTCGGCTTCGTCTCGGGAAACATTGCCGGAGGGAAAACAAAACTCACTGCTTCCCTTGGGGTCAGTCATTAAGTTCCGTTTAATAGCAGAAATATCGCTTCTCCCCCAAATTAAGATCATGTTCCCTTCTCCCTCGAAACCTCTGGGAGGCCTTCATTTGGTTCAGTGTAGACCAAAGATATGATGATTTCGGTTTTTTTTTTTTTGGAACTGCGGGAACAGAGTTATTCGGCTTGTTTTTGTTTCTCTTTAAAACATCGTTAACGTTGTAAGTGCTAAGATAGGTCTCTCCAAAACGATCTTGTAAAAAAAACTTACTAAATATCTTTCCGGAAATTCTTAGAAAACAACATTAAAGTAAAAATTTTCCGAAATATCTTAAAAATAATTCTCTTGATATCTCATGTTTTTGACGTTTAAAATATCGATTTTGAATATCTAAGGCCGTCATAGTGGGAGTGAGGAAGGAGATTAAGGGACTTCGATTTTACCAGCATCCGCCATTTTGAAAAACTGCACCTTTAGCGCTTTTCATTGATATGGAATATAGTTTTTGAGTGGAAAATTGCTGAACTGGATTAATTATGGCACAAAACTGAGTGTTGTCTCAAGAAAACAGAGTTGAGAACACAGGGTCAAGCCAAGAAAGCTACGAATATTTCTGAAGTATCTCCAAATGTTCTAAATATCTTACAAAATATTCTAAATATCTCGAAAACTTCTAAATATCCCTAAAAATAGGCAGATATGTGGAAAGGCCCATGCGAACACCTTGGAGGTAAGACTTTGGCAAATTCCTTCGGAACTATACAACAACAACAACAACAACAATATTTATTAACTCACACTTAAGACAGGTTACAGAGGATCGTCATATACATCACAGGTTACTTAAAGAGAATAATTAGGAAATTTATTTAATTAATTGGAGCCTAGAGGTCAAAGGAACCGTAAGGTTTTCGAGTTGACCTCTAGTAACTATTTACAGTGAATTTTAGTAAAAAAAAATAAGGAGCAACAAGAGGAAAGAGACCAGACCCAGTTAATAATACATATGTTTGATACTATTAATTTAAAATGCTTTTACGAAACTCCTAAGAGTATTGTTTAAACAGTAGATATTGTTTTACTTCTTTGGCAAAGGAGAATGTACTGAGATCTTTCAAGTAAGAAGGGATATCATGCCAGAGGTCAATCGCCTTATAGGCAAACATTTGTTTCCCAGTGTTGGTTCGAATATATGGTTTGCACAAGTTTTGATTTGATGCGTACCTTGTGTTGTATGTATGTCGGCTCTTGGCATATTGAAATAAGTTTGGTAAGAACCCTTTATGCCACATATGCGTAAATTTTAAAGCATGCAGGCGGTAAACATTATCTACTGTTAAAATGTCTAGAAGGTTTAAGATAGGGAGAGTGCTTTCAGTGTGAGGCCCAGATGTTGTCGCGAAAAACATTAATCTTAAAACCGTATTCTGTTTAGACTGCAACTTTTGCAAATGCGTTTTATAAGCACTTCCCCAAGCTATCACGGCATATGATAGATAAGGGTAGATAAGGTTGTAATAAATTTGTTTCAATTGATGAATAGATAGATAGTGCCTTAGATGTTGTTCTTGCCAGGTGAAAATAAATTTCATCAAGTGTATGTAGAGACCTATGAATGACATCTTACGGGAAACTGATGCCATGTAAATATGTTATCGGGCAGTGTTTGACAAGGATGTCAAAAACGGAACACAATGTCTTGTTCAAATTCATTAGTAAATTTGATGCTATTGTGTCGACTGTTTAGATACCGTAAAAAACTCATTAGCGGTGTCAAACATGGTAAATGTGTCATCAAAATATTCATACCAAAACCAAGGACAAAATCTGTCATTGAATTACTCATTTTTCTCCAAGTATTAACCAAATGTAGACGCAAAGGTGAATCCATGGCTACGCTGACGATCTGGTCGAAGTAGGGGCCATCGAACTTTATGGATTTTCTGTAACGAAGAACGAGGTAAATTACTGAAGATCAGTAGAGAATACAACTCTAGCTTGTCGAAGCAAATATGTATTTTTTCGTCAAGTGGCACATTTGTAAATGGATAAGTGACATCAAAAGGGTACATTATTTCGTTGCCATGCTTGTACGTTTTGCCCCGCAGTCTAGAAAAAGTAAATTAGTCTTGGTGGAGATTGCCTGGAGTCTGCTTACACGGTAAGAAGCAAGCTTGTAATTGTAGGTGTTAACTAACAAAGGAAACGATAGGGCGGAAAGGGCATCCAGGCCATAAGCGTACGGGCACCTTCGGACTTGAGGGTGCCGTGACCTTCTTGCCCGAATGGTGGAGGGCTTAAGTCGGGCAGGATACAAGTGACGCACTCTGACTGCATCAAAACAACCACGTTCACAATTCTCACGTGTAATGGCCCGTCTAATGTGACTCTTGGAATTTCAAAAGTACACTGAAAATTGAAAAGATCTGTTTCAGCCCCAAAGTGTCAATTCAGCCCTAGCTATTTGGACTGTATTGGCCCTGATTTAAGGGAGCCAAATTAGACTAAAAAATAGGACTGTATTTTACTCGCCGAAACGGTCCCATTTTTAGGGCTAAAACAGATCTTTCTGATTTACAGTGTAGTTACTTTTAAACATCGCATATACTCTGTCCTTTGTGACCTATCTAATAAAATCAGGCACCGTTAGTGGCGTTAGGTGCATGCAAACTGCAGTATGTAGATGCTAACGATCCGCAGATCAGAAGCAAAGCCATTGAGTGTTTCAAGATAGACGCGTTGCAGAAGCTGAAGTATTCGAGACAAGCATCTCAATATAATCGAGTTGCTCAAACTAAAATTTTACTGAAGAAACCACTTGACGGTGTGTTCCAGGTAGGCGACCAACCACACAAGAACTCGTTAAATGTAAGTGTGACCAGAAAATTAATTCAAGTGACTTTTGGAAATCCCACAAACAGCAGTGGAATGTTTTCTCTCAAACGTTATTTCCCACATCATAAGCGTTTTGCTCTAAAAACTTAGCAAATTCTAAAACTGGGAGGTAACAGCAGCTTCCTCCCCCCTACTCCACAATTCCCCCCCCCCCCACCTCGTAGGGCAGTGCATCTAGCCTTACGAACCTTTGTCGTGCTAAAAGATCCACCACCGGGTAGAATCTTGTAGAATATAGATATGCTACAGCTTGGAAACATTCGGCCGAGCTCGTCAAATTTCCGGAAATGTTTGCAATGCTCGTAAACGTCGATTAGCCTTCGGAAAATCTTGGAAAACGTACCACCAATACACTTCATTAAAAGACGTTAATTTTCGGTGTTATATTCGAACAAGAAATTATCAAGGTAAGAGAGTGCATCCCCCATATAGGTCCTTTAACTAAGGTAATCACTCTTAGACATAGTGCCCAGTTCTTCTGAGGATGTTACTCGCGCGATACTTGGACAGCCGAAGTGATTTTCTCGAAACCACCTGAGAAGAAATGGCGGGAACGTCACTTTTTATGTTTTGGTTTCGTTTCATACCAGAGATGTTTTCTGCACTCTCAGCCTCCTTCTTGGATGGCCGGGCTTTCGTTTGTTTTTCTGCTTGTTTGGCTGTTCGTTATTTTGCTGTTTATTCGGTTTTAGGGAGTTAAATTAAGCAAACGTCAACGGCAACGGCAACGCGTACAATGGCTGTGTAAGCGTGCGTTATACTTCTTTGTTCATTTCTTTGCCGCTCTTTTCAAAAGTTCACAAAATAAAAACGTGAAAAAGCCACATTCTGCATATTTGAGAGAACGTGAACTATACGACGGCTATTTGTTAAAATTTCTTTCTCGAATTTTGAAGCTGTCTTACATACTCTATTTGAGATATTTCTCAAAGTATAGACAAAGTGAATGAATTCAAACTCTCGCGAGATTCGTAGGTTGAACATTAAGTCGTCTTTACTCGACGTTGTCTTTGGCGTTGTTGCCGTCGCTGCTTAAGGTGGCTGAACACAGTTTTTGATACCTCTGTTTCATTTATCTTTTTCTCTAAAACCCTCGATCCTTTGGTTGCCAAAAATGGCAGCAAGCAAGTTTATAACACAAACTTCAACTTGATAATTAAGCTGACGTATGTGCCGTTGCCATGGCAACATGATTAAATATAAACTGGTGATTAAAATCGGTTTTGTTTATTTGCAGAAAATCTAGTCATTAGTTTTCTTTATAATTTGCATGTAACAGGCTTGTAACGATACTCACAAGTTAGCGCTATTTTAATAATAACTCAACAAACAGATCTTTAATTAGCCCTCGTTGAAGGTTCACTGGCATATCTTGAATTTCCTTTGTTAAAGATCAATTTATTTTCAATCCTCCAGTTACTTATTTCCTAAAGTATTTTGGTGCCAAATTTCATGAAATTCTAATGAGTGGTTCTCGAGAAATAGGCTTATCTCCGAGAAGTCAATTTTTCACTCAATCGCAATCTCGTCCCCAGGGGTCCTTTCTGTCATGCGCTAGAATTCGGGACCCCTGGCCAGGTCCAACGACATTCCGGTTTTTAATGGGTTTGTAAACACAATAGATTGAGACCAGAACCAATCAGATTTGTCAGACTTGACTCTGGGCATGCGCAAAGTGACGGGAAGTCCGTGAATCGCGGACTTCCGATGTTGGACCTGGCCAGAGGTGAGCCAGAGGTCGCGATCCCCGTGGCTGACCAAATGGATCGCCGCCTTTGGGAACGAGATTGGCTCAATCGCAGTTTTTTCGACTTACTACGCATGCGCTGCATTTAACTGGGTTCTTTTGCGTCGGTTGTTTTAGCATCAAAGGAAAAGCTGAGCTGAGTTCTTTGTTCTTTTCTAACATACCTTTGTAATAAAAGAGTAAAACCATCAATACATTGTGTTCATTTGTGAAGAAAAATAGTACAGATAGCGCAGATATTGATCAAATAAATCATCGCTGTATTGATGCCATGTTTGTTTTTATGCCGCAATACTTGTGCGCGCGCTGAATTGCGCGTTAGCACAAGCGCGCGCGATTAAATTGCTTTTTGCTATTTGGGCAGCGAGCGCCTGCCTGCACTTTCGACCATCTGTTTGTTCGCTTCCCTAGCTTGTGTTTGCCCGTTTGTTTGCTTTGCACTCTTTTGTCTAAACATTTCTAATCCGTTCATTCAGTTGTTATTGTTTGAACAGGGTACTTCCGTCGTTTATTTTAACTCCAATTAAACTTTCGAAAGTATTAGAACATACCGCGAGCCGAAGTTTCTTTGTTTGTAATCAAAGAAGACATTTCCACAGCATTGGAGGTTTTACTTTGCTTTAAAACGAAACGAAACGAAACAGAAACTGATCCTCCACGAAAACATCTACGCAGCGCGCGAGGGCCAATATGGGGGATTCACTCTCTTACCTTGATAATCTCTTGATTCGAATCAAAGCGTGAATGTCAATTCATTTCACCGTATTCCGTAGAATAGCTCAGCAGACCATATTAGTATTCGTATTGGACTGGAAGTAGCTTGCAAGGTAAGGCTTAATGCATTCAGAGCGGAAAAACGTAATACGCATGCGCGAGTTTTGATTTTGCCCCAGGCTCATAGCGGGGGATTTCGTCGATCGTGTAAACAAAAGAAGTTACGAACTTTTGGTGTTTCCCCAATTTCCCGGTAAGTAAGTAGCAACATTTTAACGTCAGTAAAGGAAAACTGGTGTATCATGATTGTTTCTGTGGGGATTCATTTTTTTTTTTTTTGGGGGGGGGGGACAAACTTAGCCTAAAGAAGGTTTCGAGCCGCTTATTTCTCCGCGGTACACAAGACAGTTTCGGTGCGAAGACACACTTTTTCCTCAAACCCACTTTACACGTTGCCTCTATATAAGCAAACCACTGAATATAGAAGCAAGAGAGCCTCTCACCAAGCAAGGGAAGTCTTGTTGTCTTAAAAGTGAAATACCAAAAAAATTCATGTTTGCTAAAGTGTAAATAAATCAACCGAACGACATCCTCGCGTATCTTGTTACAGTCCTCCGTTCTCTCCGACATTGCAAATACCATTATTACCTGAGCCCGCAAGTAGGGCAAGGGATGTGCAGAAAGTTGCACAATACGTTTACGACTCTGAAGTTTTTTAAAAAAAAAAACAAAGGAAAACAAAACAAAAAAACAAATGACAGCACAGCAAAGTTATCACAAGGTTCAGGAGTTCGAATTCCGATCAAGTCAATTCTGCTTTCACAGTTGCTTAAGTTGCGTGTATAACTGCGACGATCATTCGTGTCTTTACATTAAATATGATCCTTCATTTATTCACTTCTTAATATTTTAAGTTGTACTAAAATATTAAACGATGAAACGATATCGATTTGCACTCAAAGTTTAGAAAAATGATTAGAACGTTTTATGTTTTCGCAGAACTGAGCCAGTGGACCAAGGTTAAAAAAAGCATTTTCAAAGCACTTTACTCATTGTTGTCCACTGTTTGAGGCCGGAGGACTTCCGTATTATTAGAATAATCACAAACAAAAATACACCATTCTGCTAATGATCAGTTCCTGGTGAAAATTGTTGGTAGATCCAGTTCTTTGTGGGGGCAAACGGGCAAAATTACAATTTCAAATTATGTCCTAAACTGGCCGTTTGCCCCCACAAAGGACTGGATCTACCCACAATTCAAAAGGAACTGATCATTCGCAAAATGGTGCATTAGAACAGAAAGAAAACAGAAAGTCTTTCATTCTGCCTACTTCTACCAGCATCAAATTTTAAACTTTTTTGTTTTTTGAGTGGGCGGTCGAATGGTGCTGCTTTCCTTGTAAAAATTTCACCGCATGTTTAATTCTGCGCATTAAAATTACAAAGTATTTTCAGCACACCTGTTTTGAGATAGACAATGCAATGTAATTTGTTTGAAGTTTCTCTGTCGTCACTGCACATGATTCTATAAACCAGAATATGACTTGCTAATTTCGAATAAAAACCCTACGTAATACCAAGATGGATGAAGCTGAGCGATATCATTTTATGTTTTAATTTAATTGGCCTATTTGCTAGTGATTGACATACAATGATATACTTCGAACGTCCAAACCACAACTTCGGTTTGTGTTAATTTGTACTAACCAAAACCATATTTTCGCCCTTCTGCACGTAAACAAAGTCTAACTAGCACAAAACACAAGGTAGGCAATGTCACTTATTTTTTTTCCTTCTTAGGAATAGGAGGTACACAAATTAGCTACTCATTTGGCTTTTTCTGTGGCAACCCGCATTTGGAAATATTCTTTACAGAGCAAAGCCTTCGACTGAAAATGATGGCGAGACTAGATTTTGTTTTGACTTCTCTTTTCCGTTTCTTGGTTCGCCTCTTCTCGTAGCCTAGTAGTATCATCTTTGCTCCCTCAGCTCAGAAAAAAAGTTTTGTCTTGAGAAATTGAACAATTGAATGAAAATACACGCTGTTCTTGAACTAAAAATTCACATATAGTCTTCGATGGTCTCAAAATACTGTTCTTAATTAGATAAATTTTTAATCAAAGCTGATAATAATTTGAGCTCACCAGCGTTACTTTGATAGTGGAATTTTCTAGTTGTAACTTGTGAATAGATCAAGAAGGAAGTCTACTTTTTTAAACAAAATTCCATTCCAAATTTGTTCCATTCGGCTCGCGTTATGTTTACACGTTCTAGCTGCGTGTAGAGTAAAAAGTGATACAGATATATACAGATATATCGAATTTAACATTATCAGCGAAAAATGGCAGTTTTGTCATTTTTTGACGTAGTACACAACTCATTTGCCGTCTGTACGTAGATAAGAAATTATCCAAGCGAAGCTGTAGCAATGGCCATCTGCACTATCACTGTTCATTTTAGCACCCAGCGCGCGCACTCGATGCATGACGTGGCATGTGAATTTGCGTGCGCAGTAAGGATGCGCAGAAACAATAGAGACCTTTAGCATCAGGTTTTTCATGGGAAACCGCAAACCGCAAACCGCAAAATGTCACGTGACCACGGCCTTGCGGTCACGTTTGCAGTTTGCAGTTCACGTTTGAACCGCGGGAAGGGCTTCCAGCGGTAAGTGATTTACGGCAAGGTTTTTTGCCACAAAAATTGTACAGCCTCGCGTTTAAAGGTATGAACTAGCTTTTTATATCTGTTTGTGATGTGTTTGTTGAATTTTTGATCTCGAATCAATGAATTATTGCTGATTTTTGGGCGATTAAAGTGATACACTTCGACTTGATGAAAATAACATGGCGGCCCTAAACAAATGATCATGAACGCGTAGTTCAAATCAATTTTATATTCCTTTCTGCCCTATTCAACAAAGGAAAGTATTCTGTTCCAATCCAGAGTTATTTTTTTTTCTGTCTTGTTACTGAATTCAGAACTTAACTCAGTCTCTGTTTAGTTCCTAATTTTAATGTATCACTCCGCGAATTCCATTTTATTTTGCTGATTTCGATTTCTTTGAGACTGGGGAGCCCAGGATTCATAAAGCCTTCTGGTTTCTTCTGGGCTCCCTTGCAACATTACAATTCCCATATATATCTTTGTATTGTATTATATTTTGGCTAAATAAAAATGAACTGAACTGAACTGAACTGAACGCCTTGCTAAAGTTTGAAATCTTGGCAACGCGAAACTGCAAACGCTTAACTGGGGTTTGGGGTTTGCGGTTTGTAGTTTGCCTGATGCTAAAGGTCTCTAATTAGCGCGAACGTCCTTAAACGCTGAACATTTTAAATAAACTATC
>JAEMPF020025647.1:0-17500 GCA_022496165.2 Catalaphyllia jardinei
CCAGTTGCTTAAATTGGAAAATTTACTGCGATGATCTTTCTTCACTTAAATCAGGGTCTGGAACCTAGACAGAAAACATCTGCAATAGAAATTTAACACGTTTCAAACGGAAACTGTCTGTAAAGGGACAATGAAAAGGCTTTCTTAATAGAGTAAAAGCTTTCCACTGCTGACATTGGCATTCAAAGCTGGCTGTAACTGTTGAATAAACAAGGTCTCCTTAACTTTATACAATGGTATTCAGTCTTGCCGGATGCCAAAATGTCAAAACGGTCCCAGTTGATGTTGTGACCAGTTGTTTTAACGTGATCAGCAATTGCAGAAGAGTGATCGTGTTTCGAAAGGGCCTTGAAATGTTTCGTTTTCCGGTCGTAAAGTCTTCGCTTCGTTTTCCCAGTGTAAAAATCGGTGTAACGGTTATACTTTTGAAACTGTATGTTGACTAGCATACGAAACGTCAAGGTTATAAAATGAAAGTTTTTAATATGTTTGTCGCCGCTGTTTGTTTTATATTTTTAATATAGTACAATTTGTTTATGAACACTTTAGAAAGAATAACAGGCGGAAGGTGTTGGCTGCCAGAACTCGGTGACAAATGTTTATTTCACTTATAAAGTTATAAATATTTTATCACTTTGCGTAAAAGTTCGTACTCGTTAAACTTTTACATTGTTGAGCCACACCAATGAAGTTTTTGCTTTATTGCTTTGTCACGTGACTAGTTAGAAACTAAAAACTTTGTGACTTGTTTGAGCAGAAAAAAGAAACCGTGACAACAAAAACTATAAATTTTCAAGTTTCTCATTGCATAGTCTATTTGCAACTAGTCTTGAATTCTGCGCATTTTGCATTAAATAGGTCCAATGAGAGGAAATAGGTCACGTGACAATACGAATGTATTCATAAAATCTATTATGAACAGATTTGCGAATGTTGTGTCGAATTATTAACAACAGTTTTACTTAAGAAACATGTAGACATCAAATTTGCGTGAAAGCTCTTTTTCAAACTAGCTGATTCACTAAAATCTAATTTGTGACGTCACGGCTCTAAAACATGTCATGCGACACTGGACATAATTTGGATATAACTTATTATTTTCAAATTATTTAGCATAGTAGTTCTGTTTCTTGATATAATGGGGATTTGAAAACATTCACGCTGTCTACTGGGGGTTAGAGTAGCTTCAACCACCTATCCTAGCAGGTCCTCTACATTTGTGCCAAATTGGGTTCAGAACAAAAAAAAATCTCGAACTGATCGTGGGTCACTGGTCAGGCTTCATGAACTTTAGAAAGTTGCATTTAAACATCGAAAAGGTGAACCCAGTAAGGCAGAAAAAGTGATGATCTGGATTTCCAAGTCCAGTCCACATTCTAAAGTTCTTGAATTACCATGGCCGAGAAGCGTTAATTCTAATCCTCGACCGATCTTTAACTATGTTTAAACTATGTTCGTCTATTTTGTCTTTTCCATGTCTTCATTATCGGCAGAAAACCCTTCTTCAGCTATTTTCAACTCTCAAAAACCTATACAATCTCGAAGTTGAACATAATTTCCTCGCCAGCTGGCGAGTTCGTCTAAGTCACTATTTTGAGGCCCTGTTAGGGGTTTTAGGGATAAGGGATAACTGGCAAAATAATTTTAGGGATAAGGGATAACTGACTAAATAATTATAGGGATAAGGGATAACTGAGATAATTTTAGGGATAACAAAAAATAGCTTTGATTTCTCAATTGTCACTCGTTTGGTCGTTTTTGCCGACGACCTGCATCACCAGCGACCGGTAACAAACAGTAACGGGTCATTTATCAGTCCAAATGCAAGCAAGGTGAGCCAAATGTCCAAGAATCATGCTCCCAGCCTCTTTTATTCGGTCTACCACTGACCTCGTGGCGCGCGTGTAACATGGAAATCACATGATTAGTCATAACTGAGACCTCAAGGAGGGAGGGGGGGGGGGAGGGACCGCTAAATGGCACAACCCCAATTTGGCACTTGAAAAGTAACTTTGCAGTTTTCAAGTACTTGGCATGGTTAGACTGCCTGGTTAGATTGCTGGTAGGTCAACTGATATCTGTCACAGGCCGGGGTTCTCAGTAGATGTTATGAAAATTTGCGCTCATGACGATAATTACAGATTCAGAAGTTTCAAGAAGAAGTTAGCACTTAAAAAGTGAAACAGCGCTACTCGCTACGTCACATTTTCTGATCATAGGCAACGCTTTTTTCGTCTTGTTTTATTTCCTCCAAAATACATGAAGTCACATCTTCGACAACCTAAAATTTCAAAACTTTCCAGGAATCATGCCCCTGGACCCTGCTAGGTTGGCTTGCCCCCTTGGACACCGGTTGTCATAATTTTTTGAACACCTGTGGAAACGTCTGCTAAGAACGAACCCTGATCAGATATCGAGATCACACAGATCAAAAGAGACTGCACCATGGCGGCTTCATTGTACTGTAAGAATATCAATGTTAGACAGAATATATATAGTACTTTCATATGACCGTTAAAGGCGCTAAATATGTGCATCGAAAGGTGACTAATTGTGCGAAGAAATGGGGGGTGGGGAAAATCACAAAGTTTATCAAGATTTATGAAGGGGATTACTTCAATAAAACAACATTTAAAGGGAGATCTCCCAAATCGCCCCATCCAGGCGATAAAAAATGACCGGTCCCTTATCTAACGGGTCACTCAACTCTTTAAATTCCAAAGATAAGTAATTTTGGGGATAACAGTCTCGATAATTTTAGGGATAAGGGATGACTAAACCCCCCCTAACAGGGCCTCTAGTTTGCTTTGGTTTTGTCCATAACCTCTATCCCGACGAAAGCTTTTACACAGAGCAATTCAAGGCGTTATTCCTTTTCTCAAGTATGCTATAGTCTTGACTTTAACTGTTCTGGTTCACGGCTAGCAGCGGCCTTTATTGTCAGCTAGATGCAACATGTACAGCAGCCATTAATCTCAGATACATCTTGCAATGCATTATGGGTGATTATACCGTTGGGACATGGAATGCACCTTGCCGCCAAATCAACGTTCGCACTTTTGTAGGCACGGTGCCTACTGCTTGTCATGTGATTACGCCAAATACCTTTTTGTGCCCTTGTAGTGATTTGCTTTTAAACCTGATCTGTTTTGGCCTGACACAGTCGTAAACCAACTTTCGATCTTTTGGCGCTTAATAGCAGCCTTCGAACCGCCAACTGTCGCACTGAACATTCAGTTCTTCGAATGCTGCATGTCAAGTTGCCGATCATCATAAAGGCAGCAAAAGAAAGGCAATGGCTCCCAGCAAAGTTCTCTTTTAAGTCTCTTTACGAATCACATTCCCAATGCTAGAAGAGTGTGTTGGTTTTATAGCGTGATATCTTCTTATTACCAATCTACTTCTTTATCTTCGCCAGTTATATCAGTTCTATTTAAATTTGTTACCTTATACAAATAGACCTGAAAACTTTCACAGGACATGCAAGTGTGAATAGAAATGAAGGGAAATAGCTAGAGAAAAACTGAAGCTGACCATTGTTCAAATTTCTTCTCCAACTTGGCTCAAAAAACACACGCTCAAACATATGGAGATACATGATGATGTAACAGAGAATTAACTCTGAAGTGTAAATTTTAGTGCTAATTTATCCCATGAATAACCCACTAGGCGTTAGCCCTAGTAAAGGGAATCAGGGAACCACACGAGGTAAAGAAAAAATCTTTTGACCTCGGTGGGAATCGAACCCACGACCTCCGCCGGAATAGATCTACCGTCACTCTGCCGACTGAGCTACGAGGTCGGACAGAGAAGCACTAAAATTTACACTTCAGAGTTAATTCTCTGTTACATCATTTGTGTTCATAGTGCTACGCGGCACAACATTCATATGTACCCTTACTTTCTCTTCGCCGCGATTCACCATCCCAATCGACCCCGACTTTCTATGTCCGACCTCGTAGCTCAGTCAGCAGAGTGACGGTAGATCTATTCCGGAGGTCGTGGGTTCGATTCCCACCGAGGTCAAAAGATTTTTTCTTTACCTCGTGTGGTTCCCTGATTCCCTTTACTAGGGCTAACGCCTAGTGGGTTATTCATGGGATAAATTAGCACTAAAATTTACACTTCAGAGTTAATTCTCTGTGACATCATTTGTGTTCATAGTGCTACGCGGCACAACATTCATATGGAGATACATATTATTGAAAAACTACAAAAACAACGCATAGATGACGAATTAATTTAACTTGGGCAATGTTTAAAAATACGCTTTCTTCCTTTCATATTCCTTCAAAAATAAACTGTCTCAGCCCCAGATAGTAATATACATCTGAGATCTAAAAACACTAGATTATGTGTTGGCATATAGTATGCCGATCACAAACATCAAGAAATCCCGCGCATAAATATAACCTCCTTAAACACTAGGCCGTTCGCAGCCCTCTATTTTCTCGTATTTTTAAGGATCGAGATGAATGATTAGTGACCCAAATTAGCCTTTCTAGGGTAAATACATTGACACTCAAATAAAGGATTTACTTCACTTTACTTTAACATGTAAGTTCATACTCGAACAGTCCTGACCGTCAGAACGTACAAGGGCATCATTTTGCTTGTTTTATAACAGACTTTAATACTTATGCGGTGTTTTCGCCGCATAAGACTCAATTTAATTAGATGCAGGTTTTCGCTCACTTGAACTACAAACTGCCGTCTTTTTTTTTTTTTCTTGGAGATCGAAAATCGCACCGACATATTAACATCACAAGTAGCTGCAAGGTTTGAATAACAGGCGTCACAAACGAACTGTCAATGGAAGAGCTGATTCTATTGGACAAACCCGTGACTATAGAAAACGCTCTAGCCAATAGCATTGTACGTTAGAATAAACATTTTTATAACATTAAATATGTATGCTGTTTCACTTTTCTTGTCCTTACGAGAAGGTCTCTAAACAGTCTACGAAAAATATTCGCACTCAAATTTTGAAAGCGACAAAAAGGCAATTTTGTCAGAGATGGCAGTAGAATCTTGCCGCAGTGTGTTAACCAGTTTAATTTCAATCATTTTGAACTGTTCTGTCGTTATGAAGCAGACCAAATTCTTCCGCGGCGGCTTTTCTTTCGTCCAGACAGCCCCGAGGCATTAAACTTCAGTTGACAGGTAAGTAATCTATGGATCCATTAGAATTATTTCGCTTCCAAAATATTGCCCTCAAATTCAAAGGCAAATTTGAGACCCCCTTAAAAATTTATATCACGATGACAGATTTTGAGGGCCCTATTACGTGAGTTCGTTATTGAATGAACCAAAATATTCGCAAAGTTATAAGAGAAAAAATTATCTCGACGTGTTCAACAATTTGCAACATGATTTGTTTTTATTGAGGCAGTCTCTTGATTTTGCATAATTACGCGAAGCTCAAATGTAGTTTGTTTGACGAACCACTAGCACTTCTCTTTAAAAGAAACCGAGATTCCGACATAGATTTTACCGATTTAGTACAGCCGCAAAAATAATTTCTGATGAATGTGGTAATTAAATTTGTATTTTAAGTATGAGATTAAGTAGATCCAGGGTTGGCTGGTTTAATAAATTTTTTGGCTTGACCGTCCGTACGACTAAAGCTTTTGCTGTAGCAGTATATTTTAAATTTTCATGATTTTCTCGGCTGAGAATTGTGTCAGTTTTACATCGGCAATCAAACATGAAATCTACTCACAGAATGGTATGATGTAGATGGAGAGGGAAGGCTTACAATAAAATTTAACACATTGTTTTTGTCGACTATCGTATATCGTGATCCATGCATTTGGATGAGATTCAAAAGAGAAATTAAAGACTTAAAACTAACATGGGGCTAAGGTACCCTACTGTAAGTTTCTTCAAAACATTGAGATTACCACTGACATAGTCAGCCGTGTTTCAGGAGAATCTATGTTCAAATTTAATAAATGTGCCCCATGTTATATTTTCACGACAAGGATTTTATTTCTCGCCTTATTACAATTACGAATCATGTTTTCTTGGTTTAGTTCACCAGTACCAGGCAATACCATATTTATTAATCTCAGGGTACAGTGTTTTGGCTTCAGGTTATCTATTATTTTAATTTCATAGCAAAAAAGATCAAATAACCAGTAAAAAACTCCGCGAGAGAGAGAGATATTTGTTTTCCTTGGGATTCGTTTTTACATCTGATTGGTGGTCACACAATAAAGACATAAAAGTTCTTATGATTATATTTATAAGAGTAGCTTTATA
This sequence comes from Catalaphyllia jardinei, assembly GCA_022496165.2. NCBI lineage: Eukaryota > Metazoa > Cnidaria > Anthozoa > Scleractinia > Caryophylliidae > Catalaphyllia > Catalaphyllia jardinei. The sequence goes on from JAEMPF020025647.1 coordinate 6,265, forward strand.
AGAGTAGCTTTGTAGCAAAATGACCCATGCAGCAAAATAAATGTATAGCTTAAAACAGTTGGACATGAAGTCTGTAGAAGCTTTGGCTTCATTAGACGGAATAATAGCGAAATGATTCTACAAAAGCGCACTCGCTGTGAAAACGAAACGTGGCACTGAAACTAACGAGGGATAGAAGACTTCACCCTATTGGACAAATTAGTACCTAACAAACTGTTTTAACCAATACAAATGTGTGGTAGAATGGAAATTCATATTTAGTATGTCAGTTATTCCACAAACTTGTTCTGACGAGAAGTTTAAAAATCAATAAACAAAAGTTTGAGTATGAAATTAAAGTTAGATTAGCTAGGAAGAAATATCTTCACATCAGTTGCAAACAGAGACAATTAAGTGTATGTTGGAACGTTTTGATCAGTTTTAAATACTTAAATTTGATTCTGTGCTGTATTTCACTCGATTTAGGTGTCAAAACAGTCCAAGCGCTGAGTTTTTTCCAAGGTAAGTGATCAGATACGTAAAAAAATTACCCTCGTCCTCGGTCGCAATGAAAAAGGGAAAATGCAACTACAATGTGCAGTACAAATCGCCAGTCAAACCAGAACTCATGCATTTTAGACATGGTTCCAGGGTTATCTGAAGTCGATCCAACGATAAACGAACAGAAATTTGTTTAGGGCTAACGTGTATCTTGCTCCGAAACAAGATAAACTTAGTCAGTCGTGTTTTGGAATCTACGGATACTTTTAGCTTCAGTTTGTGCTACGTTATATTTCAAGCCAGGGAATGTGATGACGCTATTCATTTCTAATGACAGAATAAGTTGAAAGAGAAAATTGACTTCTAACCAATTTTTGACTTTTTTCACTGACCATTTAAACTTCCCACTTTGTTATTATTATTTTTTATCCGATTGCAGAACTAGTGAAAAAATTACTTACAATCAGGGATTTTAATGGGATCGAAGATAGGTTTTCTTGCAAAAGTGCACGATCAATTTATTTATTTATTCTTATACAATAATGTATGTTTAACTCGAGTTCTTTCCTTTGACTTGCATTTTAATAGCTTTGATCGTCTGTAAATTTCTTGATTTTCAACCTACCTGATATTACACCTCAAATGCTGAAACTTTGCAGGGTTACTAAAGTAAAGGTGTTCTTTCTAGTGCTTGTATACTTTAACAATTTTGACTTATTTGAATTTTCGGCCGCCATTTTGGAGAAGAGTCTATTAATGTTAGAATAAAAATGAAATTTAGATACTTTCTTTTGTCCCATAAACTTGTTTTGATGAGAAGTTCATTAACAGACAGCAGTTTTGTTATGAAATTAAAGTTTGTTCTTAACAAACACTTGAGCGATAAATCACGCAACCCAAAAACTTGGAAATTCAAACGTCCTCTGTAACAAAATGAGCAACCATGTCGAGCTGAAACGTTGTAAATTGCCAAGTTTGTAGAGGGACTTCTATCTGAGGAAGTTGGATATTAGAAGGATTGGTTATTTTTAAGTTTGGAAATGATAACGTCACATAAAAACCGCCAATTGGTATTGCCTCATGTTTATTTTCGAAACATGTACAAGTTGAAAACACGATTTCTAACGTAAAACTTGTCAACACAAGACAAATTGACATTAATGTCAGTGATCAACTTAAAAATAATATTACCAATGAGAGAGCTCAAAATTTGCACGTAATTAGCTAGTAAACGTGTTTCAACGCGATTTCCATCGCCAAGCAACAAAATGAATTGATACACTTAATAGCAGTATCATTTTAATTTAGATGATTGCTGCAACAGTGGAAGGTAGGCTTTTTGCCAACTAAGCTATGCAGTTACTCTTTGACTTTGTCTAGGTTATTTAACACGGAAAAGAATTGAAGAAACATTTCTTTCTAGCCTAATCCTCACGAGTTCTGTTAAAGAGCTTCGTTTGACGTGCAAAATCTCTGAAAGACTGACATACTTCAACAGCCTGCATGGCCGAATAAGAACAACGCGGAATCAACGGAGCGCTGATCCTAAGTACTTCATGTATCCCTTCCAGATATTATAGTGTATCTAATACACTATAATAAGGATAAATATACTATGCTACGTTCTAAATACACTATGATAAGGGATACACGAATTACTTACCGAGCTGATAACAGCTAAAGCTGCAGCTCTATACATTTACTAGTATACTTAGTATCTCTCAATAGCTCTCAGTACTAGTCTTATAACCATTACTTGTATTATTTTGTTTTTGGTGATAAGAGCAGACCAAGATCATTTCGGTAGGCTTCGGAAGAGTATAAAACGCTTTGCGCTACTTTTTAAGCACTGATTTTACCTTAAAACGAGAAGAAAAGAAAATATAGACTCAGGTTTGAGACTGAATTAAAAATATCTCAAAGGTTTCTATAACTTACTACAGACGTCGTGCCATGATTCTTCTTGTTCTACTTTCCTAACATTTATTTCTACAGGCTAAACGATATCAAAGATAAAACCTCGCATAGAGAGCTCGATGATCATGTTATTTGTACTGAATTGTGTGCTGATAACCCTGGCTTCTGCGACCTCCAATAATGTCAGTAGCAAACCAAGTGATAACAAAGTGAGTAGCTGTCTTTATTTTGTTTGAGTTAAAGTAAAGAGAAACAATATATTTCCGCTGATAAACAACATCGCTGCTTGAGTTAGTTTTTAGCTACATTCACGAAACTTACATCAAGACACTTGCTGATACTTCCTTCTCAAACTCATTAATAATTCATCAAGTTAAAACAAAGAAAATCACAACCGTGAAGGAGGTTTGGATACCCGGTCTTAATTAGCATAGATTTTGACGATTTTACTTCTCCGTTTCTCTCTAGTCCTTATTATCCCCTGCCGGGCCTGGGGCCGCAACAATGTGCTTCTCCGTTTACTCCTTAGTTTTTGTTTCGATTGAGAAGATATATCAAATACTCGAGATAGTGTGTCATCGGCTATCCAAACACCTCGAATTTCGTCAAAAATACTCCGCTGCGCGTCGTATTTTCAACTCTCCTCTCGGTGTTTGGATATCAGAATGAAACACTGTCTCTCGTGTGTCATATATTACTGCACATACAGAAGTTAGTTTGAAGATTCTTCTGACGTGTCAGGTCTCAATGTGTTACGGCGGACAACCAGGGACAAATGGCATCCCCGGTATGCATGGCATGCCCGGTTCCCCTGGGGCACCTGGCCGTGATGGACGTGACGGAGCCAAAGGAGATCAGGGCAGCCCGGGAAAGACTGGGCCTCAGGGACCAGCTGGTGCAGAAGGAAAGAAAGGAGATAAGGGAGAGTCTGGAGCACAGGGCCCCGCCGGCCAAAAAGGACAGCGGGGAGAGAAAGGTGAGAGTGGAACTCCAGGATCGCTTCAGCTTTCCTCGCACATGAACTGGAAAGAATGCACCTGGAAAAAGGACGACGGCAAAGACTCAGGTGTAATCCAGGCAAGTGATAAACGGCACGAGCTCTTTTTGTTATGTAGCTTTGTCTTCTCAACAGGGGACATATTTTTACTTTGGGATAACATTGTATTGCGGGTACATGTACTCTGAATTGGGACCAAGTGGCAAGCTGTTGAAATGCCCAGGCCGGCCTGTCTTATGGTAAGGATAAAGATCTAAACAGGAGCTCTGGGGTACTGCGGTAACATTTATTTTACCGAGGATGTAGAGTACTGTTCCTATCGGTCCGATTCTTTATCTCTGCCGATCTGTTGCTCTATAACTTACGAAAGCAAAGCGTGTTACGCCTGGAAAAGAGTTACGAAGCTTAATCACGTTGATTGACTCGGGAAAATACTGAAACACGTTCACAACGCACAAGCCCTATAGTGTTTTCATGTTAACAGTTTAGTTTCTTTTATTTAACTATCTCTGGCCACTCTGTTTTAGTACAGTAATTTTCAACACTATATTTGAATTTGCCGTTACCTGTTATTTTCCTTTGCAAAATTCAGACTTGTTTCTGACAAACAAAATTACAAGCATTGCTGAAATCAGATTTGATCTCTATTCATAATTATATCTGTAGAACTGTGAATTTATGAAGAACTTCACAGACACTGTCCTCCATGTTTACTTTGCTGGTAACCTCAGGATTGCTGGATGTGACAACTGCTGTAGTCGATGGTATTTTACCTTCAATGGCGCAGAGTGCAGCTCTCCTGGCTCCATTGGCGGTATGTTCTACATGCAAACCGGCAAGAACCACAATCTTGTCCGTCACCGCCATATTGAAGGTCACTGTGATAACATACACAAGGGAAAGGTGCGAGTGGGATTCTGGGTTGGACGTTGCAACAATAACTACAAGAATACTGACGCGTTCACGGGTTGGGGGACAATGTCCCGGATTTTCATTGAAGAGGTGTCAAAATCTCAGCAATAAACACGTTACACTTGATGAACTGGACTTTCTAGAACTTTAGCATAGTAAGGTTAGAGAAGCTGCACGAGTCTTAATCAACGGATTTGAAATCTGTATGAGCTGAGAAATAAAGTCCAGGAACATTTTTAAACACAGCCGTCTAATTTTCATTGAAGAGTTTCTTGTTATAATTTACTTGGGAATTTCCAACTTGGATTAAACAAAATGTACATGTATGCCCCATTACTGAAATACTTGGTGATACACTCCAACGATAGCAGTTACAAATGTGAATTTCCTTACTAGCGAGTAAGAATTCAATTACGCTATAGCTCGATTCCAGAATTAAGCGCAATAAGTTTGGCGTGGGTTTCAGCTGACCGAATTCCAGCCTGTTCCAGGCTTCCCGTAGTTGCGGACGAACAAAAAAAAAACAGAAGGCCAGCGAGTGAAAAATGAGAGAGGACTAATCTCGCTCCCTTTTTTTTCCGCTGGTCCTTAACTACTGAGGGGTTAAGTCCTATTAGTTTTACATCTCGTTGGCTCTCTTTTTTCAGTCGTCCCCAACTACCGAGAGCCTATAAGTCCTTCTTAGTTTTATCTCTCGCCCTCTCTCTTTCTCCCACTCTTCCCCAACTACCGAGAGCTTGAGTCCTCCTAGTTTTATATCTGGCTCACTCTCTTTTTTCTAACTACCGAGAGCCTGGAACAGGCTAAACGAATTTCGGAGTGACTTCAAGTCGTTCACGTATTAAGGTGACTTGATACCATAAACAATACCAAAATGCTTGTTTAAACTTGGGGACAAAAGATAAATTGCATTCGATTACATTCATTAAGAGAACATTAATTTCAAAGGTTTTTATTTTAATTCGTTGCTATGGCAACCAGCCGCACCTTTTTGAAGTACTATTTCATAGCATTAACGCTTATTTACAAGACTTTCGATAAAAGTGTGAATCTCTGTTTCGCGCTAGCTATGCACCAAAAACGATTTGACAGCTAACTCTTGCAGGGCTTATTATTTATTTTGTCCCAAACCCAATGGACAAATTATCGCGTGTCACGGACTGACGTACAGCTATAAAATGTCGGATTTATTTGGTCTATTGCATTAATCTCAGGAAACCCTCTTAAGGACGTTCGCTCCCATTGCTACTGCGCATCTCTACTTCGCACGCTATTCATTGGTCACGCACGTGCCACGTCATTTTCAAGCGCGCGCACCGAGTCGAAAACTCAACAAAATATAGAGCTGATGACCTTTGCGTTAACTTTGTGTTGGAATATTTTTGTTGGATGGTCGGTGACCCCCACTTGTTTTTCGGCAGATCACTTCCTTTTCTGATTCTTTCCATTATACTAAAAAACAAAAAAAACTCTACATGGGAAGTTTTAATTATTTGGCATATACTATTCAAATAGGGTCGAATTGGTACATTGATACAGGTGTGCGTAGCTTGGAAGTTGTATTTTTTAAGGCTAATTTTAGCTGATTTAATGACATATGTAGCAAAGACCTATTAAATAGGCCTATATATGCTGTGTTAAACACACATAACTTAGATATGATTCTTCAACTTAAATATATGCCGATAGTAATGAATCCGGTCAGAATCGCCTCGAGTGACTGGAAATCCTAGAAATGCTATGGTCTGTGCTACGCCTTATCTTCAAAACGAGTTCGGTGACCCCCGATTTTTTTTACGTTTTTAATCTAATTTTATCATTTTCTACCTGCAGTCAAAGTTTTAAAAAAAATCTGTACGTGGGAAGTTTTTCGGCGCGAGCGTCCTTAAGGTGGCTCTTTAGTATTTTATAAATCTGTTATTTTAGTACATATGTATAAATAATTTCTCCGCCTCTGGCAAATGGTTATCACATAGCACTAGGTAGAAGGTCAAAAAAATATAAACCTTTATAATAAAGTTTCCATATAATGCGCGCTTTGACTGGCTGAAACAGCGTGCTTTATCAGAGATTAGAGAACGGGTTGATGACATTAAGCTGGCTTTGAAAGTTTCACTTCGGAATTTCGACAAATTCGACCCAAATTAAATTTGTCGAAATTCCGAAGTGCCCCAAACCCCAAAATACTTGAACTGTAGCTTCTTTGAAATGCAACTCAGCCTTTGGCAGTTTCTTCTGCAAGCTTTGAGCTCCGTCTTTCGTAATTTCCAATGGAAAAGGCACGTTTTCGTGAGTCACAATGCAGCCGGATTCCTCTGGACTAGCAACCTCTACCTGCCTTTACGTTCTGATTAAACAGGTGAAACTATTAACCCGAAAACGAACTTTAAAGGCATCGTTCTTCTCTAGAAAGCAACGCGAAAATGAAAACTTAGCCGAAGTCCAGTTTGTGATTGACAGCAGGATTGTGATTGGCTTATTTTAGCGTGCTTTATCAGAGATTAGTACAGGGCTGACGCCACTTTTACTCCTTTGGAAAATAAAGTTTGGTTTGCGAAAGCGTGGGGAAAATATTAAATTCTTTATCATAAAACAAAAATAGAGGCCTCGACTGTGCTCTGTTCTGTTATAAAGCACTTAGGAAGTGGTAGAGCACTCAAGAAGTAGGAAAAAACAATCGACTGCGTCTCGTGTTTTCCCCTATATTTCTTTCGTGCTCTACCGCTTCCTGCGTGCTTCCAACTTCGTTCCCTTCGTCTCTAATCTTAGATGAGAGACCCTGGGAACGAGGTTGGCGTGCTTTACAACAGAACAGAGGACAGTCGAGGCTTCTCTATTTGTTAAACAGTCTTAGACTACTTCTGGAAGAATCTTTTAGAACCTAAATGTCGTTGCTATGGCAACTACTGATAGAAATGCTTAGTTTGTTTTTTGAACCTACCAGACTTCTAGGCGGTCTTTCTAGGTAATTCTGCACGATGAATTTTCTTTGTTTTTGGGTAAAGAGAATAAACATCAAAGGAATTAATTAATCTTTAGATCCTTACCTATCTTTTCCTTTAGCTACTTGGATTTCAAAACAAGTCCATGTCGAGAAAAACCTAGTGAAAATCTTTTTCCTTCGGACGACGATTGCTTCCAAATCGACTTCTGAGAAAATATACGCTCCTGATTGGTTGATCACTTCTATCATAATGCAGTTCGCCGCGCGTCCAACCTCCTCTGGCTCTAAAGTAATTTTCACGTCATCTCCAGCTGATTTTTGGGGCAAAGTCGGCAGCAGTGATCGGGGCGCGAGAAAACAAAGAGTAAGGAATGTTCCCTTGGCTTCAGCAGACGTTCATGATGGAGGAAGATTGCATGCCGGCGTGGCTAAAAAGTGTCTGCGTAGAGATTAGTGGAGAGGCTGAATTACACACAAGCTTTCTAGTTTCCTTTCGGTCTTCCCCACCACTTTATCACTATAATATATTACACGTGTAAAAATTTTCCTCTTTAATTGCTACTTAATCTGTATTAACTTATTGACCTCTTTTGTCTTCATTCTGAATTTTGTGGCGTGGCATACTATTCGAAAATGAATAAATAAACAAACAAATAAATAAATAAAAAAAATAAATGTTATTAAAATAAATGTTATTAAAATACTTCGATTTCTAACTGAACGCTACCGTTCTAGTCTCGTTATATTGGTTTTTCCGTTCTTTTTTGTTTTATCAGACAAATTTGAATAACAGAAATAGCAGAATTGGCAGACAAAACGGTCCGGGCTTAAAGTACAATTCTGCTACGAAGCGATCACATAAGTTGGTCATCCATAAGTCAACGTGCACAAATATTCAACAAGAATTAACTTAATGGCTTCCACGAGAACATCCATTGAGTTCAAAAGGAGAAAGGTAACGTCAGTTTAAAGACTAATATATACGAGCAGCAAAAGGTGAAAAGGGAAAACAAAATCTTTAATCTAAGACGATAGGATCGTCGGATGTCGAAGTTTGCACGAAAATGTATTGTACATAGAGCCACGCATGTCATCATATGATCAATTAAGGTGCTCTCGCAGCATAAGACTCAATTTACAGGTTTTCACTTCCCTGAACTACAAACGGCAATCATTTTGGTGTCTAGTGCGAAACACAGACACTATGAGAAAACGCTAAAATCCTCCGGTAAGTGCTTCATGTATGGAAATTTATTGCGTCATACGAATAAAGTTTCACTGAGGTTTCTCCTACGTGACACATTACATGAAGGATTCTTTACTGGGTACCAAGAGGGTAATATCGTCGATAATCACTCGTAATTTCTTCGTGACCCGAAATAAACAACCAATGACAATCGGAACCAATCGAATGTGTATTAGTAGAGCCGACAATTGCGTCAACACCATCTGCTTTCCACGACAACTCCCGACAACTGTAAGAAAACTCTTTACGACGATTTGGTTTCGTTGCTTTCTTCCAACCTCGTTCCCAGGGTCCTCTCTCTACTTCGAGAAAGTACCCTGGTTACGGCTGGTCACGTGTCTAAGCATGCCAACCCAAGCCGCACAGAGGATGGGTCCTCAACTTAATTTTGTCAACACTCTCAAGGGAGGTGAATATTGTGCTGCTACACGGACGCTATTTTGAAAAGGAAGTAAGTTATTTGTCAGAGATCCTGCCTGGCCAGTGCTTCCACTGCCTGAACTTCTATGAGTATGAGATGTTGATTGAGAGGGAACTTTGCTTATATTTCACGGCTCTTTTAAATAACCGTCACGTCAACAACCTGCTTCGGATTAGTTTAATCAGTTTTTCACCGTGGAATTATCGATGGGATACATTTAACTTGGAGCTACTTTCTTTACTAAAACTTGGATTTACCGCTAAACAGTTTTAAAACAAAAGCCTCTGCAGGTTGCAAACGCGCGACCGATGTCGTCGTTGTCAAGTTGTTTATAAAATTCACATTTTTCACGCGACCGATGTCGTTGTTGTCAAGTTGTTTACAAAATTTACACTGCACTGCAAGAGAATCGAATGACCGCCAAACTTTCGATTGTCTGGATTCAATCAAATTCAAAGCTAGTCTCTGCCAAATACTGGACGTATAAAACTCTAAAGTTGTAAGCTGCTTAATTAATCAAGCTTATTTGGCGTATAGACGTTGTTGTTTTCGCTACTAGATGATCGTCAAACTGTCCATGGTAATAATGAAATCAAATCCGAAACTACCTTTGGGGGCGAACATACGACTTGTTTGACTCTAAACGAATGAGTAAATACATACGTTGTGATTTCGCCGAATGAAAACGTAAAATTAAGCTTAAGTTCACCACGCGGTCCATTTACTGTTGTGCACGTGGTTTTCAGTTCCAAGTTCTTTGGCAAGTTTTTCACCGCCACAAATTCCAAAGACCGTCCAACTGTCGATGGGAAAAATTCAGCCAAATGTGGAGCTAACCTTTTAGCCGAACATTGAACGCATTGAACTCCAATATCGTGTGAAGATGCCTTCGCTGTGAGTTTCGCAAGTTTTACAAATTCCACCCCCTACTTGGCTCAGTAGGTGAGCTCATTGGAGACAAACTATGACTTTCCAGCCCCTCCCTTCAATCACATCTCTGGAATCTGCTAAATTCTAGCAGACACGTGACCAGCCGTAACCAGGGTACTTTCTCGAAGTAGAGAGAGGACCCTGGGAACGAGGTTGGCTTTCTTCGACGTGTGTGATACGAGTTGTCCTTTCGGTAAGTTACCTTTTAGTTTCTTACTTTGTGATGAATTTCTTTAGACGTATTTCCTCAGTATGCCACAGCTTTCGAAGTATGGGTCAATCCGGCCGAATGATAGGTTTCGAAAGGTGCTTCAAAGTTGAAGATCAAGGTACTTGGCTCCGACAGAATCTTGCGACCGCTTGCGAAGAGGATACAAATTAAGCTTTATGAGCCTCATTTGGGGAAAGAAAAGCCCGTTATGGGAAACACTGAGTCCCTTTTAGGGATAACAAAGCCCGCTGAGGGGTTAGATAAGCGCTGTCAGGGAAATGTAAACGGCAGAAAATCTCTCATTAGCCAAACATATACGATTTCCTTCCGACAAAGTCATACTAGAACTCGTAATCTTGTTAAGTATCACCCAAGGGTCGTTTTTACTGAAACTTTTCATGCGATGGTTAGCACTGACGAGGAGGTGTGCTCGTCGTGTGATAGAGAATTTGATAGACATTGCAAAGTTTCTTTCCTTCTTCCTTTCTTTTTTGACAATTTCTCTTTTTCTTTTAATTTTTCGCGTTACGAGACAGGTGGACATGGCTGACCAAATGACCAGTGGTACTAGACAGAGAGAGAATAGTGATCAGATACCTGATGTATTTGGCACACAGAAAAACCTATGTGATCAGGCAACCACGGAGTTAGTAGGATACATCCACAATATTTCTCCACTCAGTATAAAAGAGAAGTTACTTTGACTGTCAACTTCAAGGTAGAGAAAAAACTGTCCGGGGAGTGTTTTTCGCCACCAAAACTGAAGAGATTTACAAGCCTGAGTCAAACAAACTCCCCAGTGAAAATTAAGAAGTTCAGCAGATGATTTGCTAATGGGTCATTTAACATTTTCCAGCAATAGACTTTTATAAGGTTAAACTTTCCATAACGATTAATCTATCGACCATCAAATCTGTATGTCCTGGCCAAATAGTTACTGTAACTGCCAAAGTAACCCATTTGCATTCTTCAGAGACTGTCGGTTCCAAAAACTTACAACTCCAACATGCCATTATTGCTGATCCATCAGGAACCATGAAAATGCATTATGGGAGAACTTTGTTGGTAGCATTATTAAAGCAGGGTGACACGTACACCTTCCGCTATATCTGTGTATATAAGGAGAAGATGAGCCATGAAATCTGCCTAAACACTGCCAAATCTGGCTCCACAGTTGA
>JAEMPF020025648.1:6674-19437 GCA_022496165.2 Catalaphyllia jardinei
TGAGAGGGATTCGAACCCACGACCTCTGCGATGCAGTAATTTGTCCCCCGGTAACCACGCCTTAGTAGCTCACAGCAACTTACGAGCAAATACCTAAACGTCCCCATATAAGGGGCTAACCCATATACGACCGCTCTCATGTGGCTTTGATAGCTCAGTTGGGAGAGCACTGCACTGGCTTCGCAGAGGTCGTGGGTTCGAATCCCGCTCAGAGCCTGAAAATTTTTCAGGTCTCTGTTCAAGTAGTGTTACGGCCGCACTTGCATTATCAGTAACAGTAGCTTTAAGGAATTTCCTAATGTTTCTAAAAGTGGTTGCAGGACAAGTCGATTTCAGCCGTGTTCGAGCGAGTCTTGGTTTTCTTGTAGTGTTCTTGATAAGTTTGTTTCAGTAAGTTCATCATCTGAAATGACGTTTTCCTGAGAAGTGATCTCCAGCCTCGAAAAAATGTTGATCATCACTGTCAAATGAAGGTTTACATTTAATAGAAAGTCCCTTGATTGGGAATGATCTTGTGTGTTCTATAACAATTGTAATTTGAAATATGGTGTTCATAGCGGGTAACTTTTAGTTGAAGACGTTTTGCGTTGTTGAATAGCTTATGTTGATGAGGGGTAGTTAAGTCTCTTATGATATGAATCGCAGTCGGTCCAAAATTAGGGTGAAAATCCATACTCTGAGCAATGAGAAGAAGTGCGGTGGAATGACAACTCATGGCGTTACACTGTTCCATGTGGCAGAAGAGAAGATTTGGTTTGTTTACCAAAGGTCGGATGAACTTCATATGTGTAGCCCTGGGACTCGTTTCTCGAAACCCCAGGAAACTTTACGGGCCCGTTAAGCCATAGCAAAATCTCGAACCTTAAGATTACAGAGCTGGTTTATTCATATATTCTTAATATAAACAGAGTTCACTTTATACAAGAAGTTCCAGGCGTATACAGTTCTCCGTTTTTAGATACAGATAAACTAAAAATGCCTTTACGAGGGTCTGGAAGGGTATTCTCGGGATCCGGGATTTGACCAAAATACGATGCGGGAATCGGGAAAACGATAAACCTCTTGACGAGATCCGGGATTTCACTGCTCCCCGGGAAGCGGGACTCGCCAAAATTTGGGCATGGGATGCGGGAGTTTTTCGCCTGTCTGTCTGTCGGGAATTCGGGAAATCGTCACGACTCAAATAAACGCTCTAACGGCCAAAGCTTCTGGTGTTTCCTTTAAAACCAAACTAAAGAGTGTGCCAGGTTAATAGTTATCTAATTGAAACTGTCAGAGAGTATTTTGTTTCAACCAGATGCCAGAAAAGTCCGCACGGTGTTAGCATACCAGTTATTAATTCGATGCCCAACTGAGTCAGTTACTCAATCTCTTCAGTCTCTTTACAGGGTCACGTTTATTGTAATCTTGAGGGGTTTTTTCAACAGCTTAAACGCTGGCTTTTATGCCAGCGTTTTTTCGAGCATTTTGGTGAGGCATTGAAGCATTATTCGAGCATTTTAGTGGCGTTTTCCTGGAAAATTAATATTTTTGCACAGAAAATAGAAATAAATATTATTTTTATGAGAAAAAGACTTAACTTAGGCTCTTCACTTACGTACCAAAGATAATAAAAGGGGACAAAAGATTAACAGAAAAACAGGTCATCTGAAGAACTATGTACAGTTGACTTGTTATACTGAGTACACGCTTTTGTTAAGTACTCTGAACAGTAGAAACGTTAAAATTATGTAATGTTTAAAAAACGAGCAGGAGTATTTTATCGGGTTTAAAACCACGAGGCGCAGCAGCAAAAACTTCATTGGGTTAGGTCGGTTAGCAGAAATCGCTAAGAGTAAAACCCTTGGAGAAAACCCGGAGGTCACGATTGCCATATCATGCTCTTTCATTATACTGAGATACAAAAAGCGCAATATTTGCAGAAACCTTTAGTAACACTCGTAAATTCAAAATATCAATCGAAAGGGCCAATCTACATCTTACATTTGTTAGGTATTGTAGAAATTAAACTTTTTAGTGTATTTTTCTGAAAAGAAAAAACGGGATAGAGGTGAAAAAAGTGAGGGATGTGGGATTCTCGTGAAAAAGGAGCGGGAATGTAGGATCAAGACCCCCCCTTCCAGACCCTCCTTTACGGGCCCGAAAAGTTTCCGGGGCTTCCGAGAAACGGCCCCCTGGTGTGGCTCTCTATACTTCTTGGATAGTCTTGGAGTTCGGTGGGTCTGCTAAGTGCATTGTGGGTAAATTGAAATCGCTGAATCAGCCATGCGCATGTCACTAGCAGGTTTTGTTATTGTTGATAATGTTATCAACTCATCTGCTAACTCCGATCCGGTAAAAATCAAGAAAACTGGAGTGAAATTCTTCAGTGTCACCGATGAATCTCGCTGCTTATGGCGGAGATCCAACGGGGAACTTACTTTGCGTTAATTTTAATCAAGACTGTAGGTAAGGAATCCGACGACCAGTGTGAGGCAAAGAGAGATGAGTCACTCTTTGCCCATGTTTCTTCAAGTATTTTGACTGCTTGCCTTCTTGCATCTCTGTTTTTTTTAGTTCTCTGGCAGTTGGATCAAAGGCCGGCTATAAATTGTTCTCTTTAAATTCCGTGGAAAAGTTAGAGGAGATTTATGAATATGGTGAGTGCTTGGGTGTAAGGAAAACAATGCATTCGTTAAGATAACCTAAAGCTTATGTCGTCATTTTCGTTTATCTTTCAGTGGTATATTTAATAACATCGATTGAAATTATTGATTTTCAACCATTTCGTGACTGTACAGATGCATTCACAGCGTTTCCAATAAAGGCCAGTTGTTTTTAAAGATGTTTTGTTGCGTGAGCTGCATTTAATCGTAAATAAAAGAATAAAGCTTCCTGATGCTTAAGATCAGCTGATTCCAGAGATATGTATATCTCTCTTCATGTACATGTGAAGGACCCAAACCGTTTTTCGTTGTCCTTTTTGTCACGATTCAGCGAATCTCCAATTATTGTTTTTAATAAATTCTTTTACCATAAGCATGTTGCAAGGAGTTATGTCAGTGACTTACCCTTTGAGACCTTACATGTAGGTGTTATCTTGAGGATCATTATTAAGAATACACACTTTAGATTTACTGTAATAAATGTGAGATCCTCAAACTGATGCATGTCCTTGAGGTAAGGTTCTGTCAGAATAAGGGGGGGTATATATTTCCCAGAAAACCTGGAGATCGCCAGTTTTGGGACTACGAAAAAGCTGCTTAAAGTATCTTATCTTCATGAAATGCATCAAATAATCCAAAATTTGCCCCTGAAAATGCCAAATATCGGCCAAAATGTATCTGAAAATGTTTTCTATGGACTTTCCTTTGTACTGTCCAGGGCCGAGTCATTTGAAAGTCGGTCAATGCCAACCCTGGATTAAACGCTAACTAAAGTACAATTTTTTCTTATATGAATTTAATGTTCTTTACGGCTTATGTTTTTTAAGCTGAAGGACAAACAATATAAACAGAAACCTTCACCAAAAGTTTGCAAAATTATTTGAAATCAAAATTCTCTCTAACCCAAGGTTAGCTTAACCAACTTGTGCAAAGAGATTTGGTGATCTGTATGGGAGACCAGGAATCTAAGAGATCTCTAGACTCCCAGATAATTCGGGAGGGTCGACATAGATGATGTCCATATCTAAATTCTAAACATTTTGGTTTCTTGTTTATTTGTGAAGGTGTTTATATTCCCATCAGAATATCAACACACAAGTCATGTCATCTGCCATCATTTTTATGGCCTCCATGGCACTGTTTTAATGTTGTGTTGTATAGCATTCTTTTATGATTGACTACAGATTTTTATTATCACAGTATCACTTACAACACTTTCAGCCATTAATGTGCCAGCTAGAGTAGCATACCTTTATAATTTATTTTATCTAAAGTTGGACTTACTAAAACATCTGTAATACCAGTAGCTTCAATTGATGATAATTTAACTGCAATATAGCAACCCAAATCAGCTCACCTTCTTTTCGAGTATTTGTTGGTGTTAATAATTAACACAATAATTATTATTGTGCATGCTTTTTCTCATGTTTAGGAGAAACAGAAGATATTTGCATTGTAGAGAGATTATTTTCAAGTAGTCTTGTAGCAATTGTCAGCTTGTCTGCACCTAGAAAGCTCAAAGTTTGCCACTTCAAGGTAAAGAGAAAATTCTAAACTGCAATGTCTCATTACCTTGCATGTAAGCAGTGTTGAAAGTTTTTGTCTCTGTTCATAAAGGAGTGTCTCTGCTGAGATTTAGACTTGAGAACATCATTCTCTGATTACACGATTGTAGGATGATTAAAAGTTTATGAAAACCTCAAACCCTGGGTGGAAATAATCAGCAGGGTGCCCCCCCCTCCCCCCAACAACCCTTTTTCAGTATCTTCAACTTTTCATTAAGAAGTAGAAAACATGCACTGTGTTTAGACTATGAAATAATTAGATTGTGAGCTCAAGATTTCTATCATGTGTTAGTTGAGGAGGGTGCATTCAAGTAAAGATTTACTTGACATATAATATAAATGTACTAGTCGTTCAAAACTTTATCTTAATCCTCTTCACATACAGACACTTCAAAAACACCAAGAAGCCGCCGTCATTTTGTTAACAAGGGTACTCTCTTTAGGCTGCTCATTATCTATCACAGAATAAATAGTGAGTAGTGTAGCCAATCAGAGAATGGCATTCAATATAGAACCCTAGTAGGTTTATACTAGCTTAGTATAAATATACTTAAGTTGCATTGTACGAACACTACAACCTGAACCTTATACAGACAATAACAATTTTTATAATTTTTTTGTTTTGTAGAAGGGCACAGAAATATGCAACTACAGTTATCCCAATACAATCTTAGCTGTCAGACTAAATAGAGTGGTGAGTCCAAGTTGGTGTGGTCTATAAGCTAAAATACTGTAAGTTTAAGGGCAAGGTTACATAAGGATTCATGAATTTTTATTACTGGTAATAATTATATTTTGATATGCACATTGTTCAGAAGCTGACTATATAAGTTAAATCATTGGGCAGATGTGCTAACTAAGTGAATTTTCCATCCTTAAATTAACATTTATCTTAGAGATAATACCCTCCCTCCCCCCCCCCTGTCATAAAAAAGAATATTGTTATACCATAATAATAAACAGACCTGTACTTCTACAAAGCTGCTATTAATGTATCTTGAGTGGTGACTGTATATATATATAACACAGTAGGTGGGGAAATCTGTTTTAAGGAGAGTCCCTCCTTTGCTAATTAAAGGTTTTATGTCGATATTTTTTAATGTTATTTACTCACGATGTTTTCAGAGGCTGCTGGTTGTGTTAGAAGAAAGTTTATACATTCACAATATTAGGGATATGAAGGTAAACAAACACCTTATCTACCACTGTATTAGATAGCATTTATTTAGCATTTCTTACACTTAGTACTGACTGATCATTTGATTGAAATTCCTGGTATCAGCCTCAATTTCTAAGGTTACCACATAGATTAATGCTGATGTAACACAACCAAGCATGAGGTCAGAATGGCTTCAATATTGGCCAAGTTTTTTTGTGATTCATTGAGGTCTTTAAAAACACAAGAAAGAATAAAGAAAGAACCAATCAGAACGCTTGGATTTCCCTTGCCATATAATAAATATGGGTTATTGACCAAGTGTGAGGTCAAGATGGCTGGATATTGGCCAAGTTTTGTTTTGTGTGTTTATGGATTGGGACAGAGTTGAGGTATATAAACTCACAAAAGGAGAACAAGGCCAGTATCCAGCCATCTTGACATCACACTTGGTCAATCAAGGATTTATTAAATGGCTTTTTGTTGCCAAAGTGTCTTGTGATATATCACCCAGCTTTCTTGTTATCCATTATATCAAACAATTTGTAGCACTTTTCACTTTCTTTTGGATGACATAGTAAGATTTGCTAATACCTTAGCAGTGATTTCCATTCCTAGTTAACTTGCAATGTTTGCATTTCTCAGGTTCTACACACAATAAGAGACACACCACCAAACCCATCAGGTTTGTATGTCATTTTTATTTCAGAGGCAGTTATGAACTTTTCAGCTTACTCAATACTGGCTAGGGAATGACAGCATTAATTTTATAGATGTTCATTTACCGGTAATTGGTTTCAAAATGGTTAGGAGTTTTTGAAAGACATAATAATTGTCAGTGTTATAATGACACTAGACATGAGATTGTCAAGGCTGCTGCCTGGGGCACCCAAGAAAATGCTTTGGGTGCCTAAATTTTTTGCAGCAGCTCCCAGAACATTACCTGTTGGGCTCCTAACTTCTCTGCTTTTGTCCTTGTGGGCTCCTTGAAATATCTGTTAGGGAACAGTCTTGGATTGTTTTACGTACCACTTACTAACCAAGATTGAGGTCGTTACAGGGAAATCTCAGGCAGAGGCCTTGATGTATTGACCGAGCGATAACCAGGTCAATGCATCAAGGCCGAGGTCTGAAATTTTCCTGTAATGACTGAACAGACAAGGTTAATAAGTTAGTTATTATATGGCCTTTTTAGCTCTGTTCTTAAAAAGGATACAATAAAAATACCGGAAGTAATAAAACTCGCTCTTGCTATGGCTCTGTTCGTCACTCATACTAAAGAAGTATCTGTATGCTAGTTTTTCTTTCAGTTATTGAAAATATAGTTGTACTTTCTCAATATTTTTTGTTGTTTTCGCCCACACGCTCGTAGCTTTTACTCAACTCAAAAGTGTGCCAAGAAAAATTTTCATAATACCCGGTCATTACAAGAAAATCTTGCCCACTCAGCAGCCAATCAGAGCGTGTGTACTATTGTAGCCATATATAGTAATAATGCTCCAGAATGATTGTGGCAAAGGTATTCATCACAAGCCACATGTTCGGGTAAAGTCTTCATATACAAGACAATTGGCCCTGCATCAGGTCAGCAGTTATCTCTGGTTTTTGTAGTATGAAGCAACTAGGAGTATTTCTACTCCCCCCTGGATGGGATGCTAGTCCATCACAGGATTACCCCCCAGCATTAAATTTGCAGGTACATCTATGCACCTGGGTGGAGAGAGGCACGGTGAGAGTCAAGTGTCTTGCCCAAGAACTCAACACAATGTTGCCAGCCAGGGCTCAAACCTGGACTGCTCAATCTGGAGATGAGCGTGTGCTAACCATGAGGCCACCGTGCCTCCACCCAAGCACATGGTTGAGAATTTCTATATATTTTTTCCAAGTAGATTTGTTTCTTCCAGGGCAAGGTAAAAGGCAAGCATTTTCCATGAACAGGTTGAAATACTTGTAACTTTGGTTTAATATACAATCACAGTGTGGAATAGCATTTTGACACTGTAATTGATTGTTCCAATTTAAAAGAGAATGTTGCTGAAAGGTGTTCTTTTTCTTAGGTCTATGTGCTCTGTCTGTCAACTCTGATAACTGTTACCTGGCATATCCTGGAAGCAATCAGGTACTCGTGTGTCTGAGCATATATTAGTATCTTTTAATCCTTGTTTAGTTTGAGGGTAAGGATAACGTCTTTTTTTAAACCTTGGGAAGTTTCTAAATCGGCCAGCTTTTCTCTCCAGATTCTACAGGCTGCACTTACTAACTCCTGAAGGCATTGTCTTCCCTTTCCCCAGATGGGACGATAGTTCATCACAGACGCTGCCTTCGCCACCCACCCAAACCTTGTTTCCAAATGGCCTTAACAATTTTTCAGTTTTCACAGTCCAGTGACTCCCTGAGTCAGGGCTTGAACCCAGACTGCTTAATCTAGAGTCCTGATTGCATGTTCTAACTACCAGACAATTCCACTTGGGGGTATTTCATTATAATTACCATTCTGATCTTTTTTTTTGTACTCTGTTTTGTTTGCAGATTGGCGAAGTCCAGATATTTGACTGTGTAAATTTGGTAGGTAATGAAAGTGATGTCTTGATGAAAGACTTCATAGTTTTGTTTTCCCATAAATTTCTCTCAATCATATATTTTTTAAGGAGAAATACATACATGTGTACTAGAGATGTACCTGGATAAATGCAAAGATGATAATTTGTACCTGAAAGGATTGGTTGCTTGCCAAGGCTGTCGTTCAAGAAAAATTACAAGGAGCTCAAAGGTTCTGTCATAACCATGAAATCCTGGGTGCCCAGAACTTAAGCTTATATGATAAAAGTAAGTTTTTCCAGTCGCCGAAAGGCAAAAGTTAGTCGCGTGTGGCATCTAGGGGCTTCTAGAGTACAGCCCTGCTTACTAGACATACTCATAAAAACAGGAAATATAAAATATAAATTTTCACTCCTGAATTTGTGCTGTTGGGAATCCTTATGTGATATAAGGCGAGACTGCTGTCATCATTTTGTTAGTGAATGGGACTTTGGGCGCAATGCCCAACGAGTTTGCCAAGCCAAAAGGTCTCTGATGAGTCCCTTGGCCGGGACGAAACGAGCTTCGTAAGACTAACCACGAAATTATCACAAGTAACTGTCAACGTTATTGTTAAATATAAAATTGCAAGGTAGAAATTGTTACTTCATAAAATCAGGCTCTCAGGTATTTTTTTCCTTTTTAGAGGGCAGTCACAATGATTCCAGCTCATGATTCACCTGTAGCTGCTATGGCATTTAACAGTGCTGGTACAAAGCTATCAACAGCATCAGAAAAGGTCAGAATTTCTTTTTAGTACTTTTTTTTAATCAAAAATGCATTTCAAAACCACTGATATGAGTGAGAATTTTAATGTCCTTTTCTCTCTCGCTTTGATACTTTATTTTTTTTATCACATTTGCATTTGTAAATACTTCTCATTAGACTATTTATCATCTTCTATATGTAACTTGTATATTTATACTGTTTTATTTTTTTCAAACACCTCTGTAAAATTTATGTTTGTGAGAGTTTAGATTAAAATTGAATTGAATTGAGTCCTTATCCGACATTTTAGAAGGAAGTGGTTTAAAACATAAGAATCGATATTTCTTGTGTATTGCTAACCCCACTTAAAAGTTGAAAACAAAAGAATTACCCTTCCCCTGCTCAAGAAATTGCTGAAGAAATTCCCCCCTATCTGACATTTGTAGCAGGTGCGAAACAGTATTCCGTGGTTGAATTTGGGAAAGATTCTATAACCAGACTTGGACAGATCACTTGACATCTTTTTTTTAATGATTTTTTACAACATTGTGTTGTAAGCTACTGACTCCCCTTAAATTCTGTTGATGCCAAGATGTCTCCCACACTTAACCCCTGCCACATTATAAATTAACGGACTCCAACTTAGTAACTGATATCATCTCTTCATTTCTCCAGGGAACAGTGATTAGAGTGTTTTCAATTCCAGATGGAATAAAGCTTTATGAATTCCGACGAGGAGTAAAGCGGTAATACAGACTTCTATATGTACATCTGTGCTTTAGATTAGGTCGGTAAAGTCGCTAGACATCACATCAACGTTAAAAATATTGTAAAAAGTAAAAGTTGATTAAGAACAATAATAGCTACTTGAACGCAATGTATAAATGTGGCCTTTATAAACCAAACGATGTTTTTAAAGTTCATGTTGTTTAATCAGACATGTTTCGGATGAAACATCATCCATCGTCAGTTGTACAGAATAAATTGAAGTTGTGCAATAAATAGTGTCATATAGTGAGACATTAATGTGAATAATTAAGGATGAAGGCGAGAACAGAATAAAAACACACATAACACTATTTAAGCTAAGAAAAGAGACTAATTAGTATGAAAGGGATAAATTAAGATGTTTGACTTGGGAATTTAATGACGGCTGCTCCCAAAGGATGTGCATGGCTTCTTTGATTTAAATGTAAAATAAAATAAGGAAATAACTTAAAATGTTTAAATTACTCTGTAAAGTACTTTGAAATCTCATTCTTAAATGTCCCCAAAATGCTACTTTCAATAAGTGGAATCAATTCATGCTATGCATAGTAAAGTATACGCAACTGATGATGTAACTATCCTTCTGTGTTCGTTTAGATGTGTTACCATAAATTCACTGGCATTCAGTCATGACTCGCTATTCTTGTGTGCCTCAAGCAACACAGAAACTGTGCACATTTTCAAACTTGAAGCTCCAAAAAAAGAGTAAGTACTGTCTGTCTCCGCTTGAGAAATATCTGAGTCTCATTCCCAAAATTTGATTGAAATTTCGAGCACAAGGAAAACCATTCGGTGAATAACTCTATGTGGATTTTTGTGCTCGTCTCAACATCAGGGGTATCGAATGGTCCCAATGTGGCCTTTGCTCGAATTGCTCGCAAAAATTAGACGAGTGCTCGCTTGCTCTCTCGCTCATGCTCGCAAAATTTTTGCAACTGTTCGCATGCTTGGATTTTCGTTAAAATTCCCTGCCATGTAGCGTAAGCATAATTTGCATCTTAAAAACAAAATCTGGCACTGGAAACAATGTGTCCCGTATGGGTAACTGGGAAACATGTGCGCGCCATGAATGCCTCTGGCAAAATACTTCCTCCTTTTGTTGACCCGTTTGTTGAAACTGACTGGCCTGAGTTCAGTCCCAGGTAGCAGGGTAACCCTGCCTGAAACATTTCGCTTGTGAAGGCAGACTATCTTTAACCCTGTTGAGAGGGAACCTACTTGCTTGTAAACAGCGCCATAAAAAGCTTCGGATCCCGTTTAGCGTCTTTTGCCACAAACGGCATATTAAATAAACAAGGCATAATTGGCTGTAAGCTACTGGGAATGGTTGAATCGCGATAAGATCTTAACATGTTGCCCAGCCTGGCGCCTGTAGACAGCCAGATTACTTGGCACAAAACAACGTTTTAACAAAGAGAGATTCCAGCTGGCGGAAAATTTAGAAGTGCGCGCTATTCGCCATTTGTAAATTCTAGAGTGCTCGCTGCTCGCATGAGAAAATTGATCACTGCTCGTGCTCGCAAAAATAAACGTACTGCTGGCATGCTCGCAAATGCTCGCAAAGACGATTCGATACCCCTAACATCAGTGTGGAATTTTTCAGGTTGAAACTCAAACGTCTCACAAGTGCGGGAAAATTTAATCGCGCAAAGGGAAAACTTCCCATTACCTTACTTTAAAATTCGTTTTCCGGGATACCTTTTCTTTGTACTTTTTTTTGGCCTGTATTACTATATTTTGCTAGCGTGGAGTCTCCTGTTGTTGACTTGTATATGTATCAACAACTCTTGATCGTTTCTTCAAATTCCAGACCCACAGATGAGGCAGGCGGTCTGATGGGTTATTTTGGCAAAGCGCTTTCTCCCAGTAGCTATCTTCCCGTCCATGTAAGTATGTGTGAGCTTGGAACACAAATCGGGTTCTGGCCTGGCCCTCTCTCTGTTAATGCAACATTACGTGACAATGCGATATTGCGTGACAGAGGGAAGGCTAGAACAGGGCTACGACCAATGCAGTTAGGAATTTACTAAGTACTGACAAAATTTGCTTGAAGAGTGAAATACGCTTTGTTCTCAAAGTGCGATTCCGCTAACCAGAACTATCTTTTATAGTTTTTCACCAAAACTCTCTTAAAGCAGCCACGTCATGATTTGCGCACCTTTAGACTTTTGCCTAAATTTTTCAAGTTCGTCGAATGTAATCCATGTCAATCTTTCTCATCCTCAGTCTTCCCTGTACCTTTATGGTTTCGTATTATCTCTTTGTTGTTTTTATATAGTGAACTATATCTTTAGGTTTCCTTCAATTCAATTAAAGTTAATTTTGCACGTGGCTATAATACCGTGATTATGCTCCTCGTTTTAAATTGTCGCACGAACCTAGTTTAGTGGCTTAAGCATCCGCAAGTCCTCTGTAGTTCAGAGGCTGAGCATCTGAATATTAATTCCAAAAAAGTTTCGGACGTTTTAGTTCGGACACTTTTCATCGGCTTTCGGGCAAAAATTTCGGACACTGCTGAAATATATAGTGAATTTACGCCTACAAAACGCGAATTACAGTAAACACCCGCATATAAGAACACATAATTTCGGAGGTCAGGCTGATCGGGTTCTTATTTAACGGGTGCTTAGTGACAAATCAGCCTCAAAGTGTTCTTAAAATGTTCTTGCATTTCTATATTAGCAATACGGGTACTACCCAAAAATGCCCATAGATAAATGCAACAACAACAACAACAACAACAATTTATTGGTATTCCCATGTATAGATGGTATTACCTAAAATGATAACTAATACAACACTAATCACTTTAAATTAAATAAAATTACATGTTTCCCTTATATGCAATGCTTCATATATGAAGTAACCTAGTTTCTTACAAATGAAAGAATCAGCATTATTGAACCAAGAATATAGTTGTTTCAGTATCGTTAAAAAGATTAAATAACGGATATTTAAGTACAATGTCACTTGTTATTTGTTGTCTAATAGTTTTATAACGATCACAATGAAATAAGAAATGATTTTCGTTCTTAATTTGGTTAGAGTGGCAGTGTTGACAAATTCTAAGACATTCAGGTAATTTAGGTACACAGTGTCGCCCCAATTCGATTCTGAGACTGTGATTGCCTGATCGTAGTTTAGCCACAGCTCGTCTATGTTTTAAATTCTTTATTTGGTCTAAATAATGAGATTTGCTTACATCTGTTTTAAATAAAGAGTAGAAACATTATTTCCTATTACAGCGGATTAGCTCCAGCTGATGTCTTTTTAAATTGTTGGAGATGTGACATTTAGTTTTTGCAAATTATTTTTAATCGTTGGTATATTGTTAGTTTGGATTG
>JAEMPF020025649.1:0-12500 GCA_022496165.2 Catalaphyllia jardinei
CAGAATTAATTGAAGACTTGAATGGTTCTAAGTCAGGCTGAAAGGATATGATTCTAGAGAAACGAAGATATCCGTTTCGTTGCTTGATTTAAATGTGATTAAGATCGCAACTATGGCGACATAATTTTGGTCAAATCGAACTTGTCAGGAATAATAATCCCGCCGATTTTCCGTGGCTGCTTACCGAATAAGAACACGCACTTGGAACGCTTTGACGATACAACAGACAGATACGATATATTGTGGAAGGTAACTAGCTAATTCATGAAATCGTATTTTAATTAACGTTGTTTATGGCAAAAAAGATACAACATGAGTTTTTTATAGGGTGTCAACATTTTCCAGATTTAATTGGATTTGTCAAATTTTCCGCCACAATTTGAATAGCTTTACTTCTTTTTGAGAGCGTCGTATCAGAAATAACAATTTTTTTATTATTATTTTGACGTACCACATCTAAACTGGTTTCCATGAAAACACCGATAGCATTTATATTTTGGCTTCATAACATTCAAGTTAAAGGTAGAGGAATAATAACAACTCTCGTCACACATAACACGTGCTTTTTGAAAAAAAATATAAACTGGCGCAGTAGGCATGCAAATCAAGCGCTGCCTGGCACAGAAATGGAAAAATTGTGCGTCAAATGCTTTTATCTCTTAGCTATATTTAGCCTCAGGTGCAGTCACTTTGAATTTATGAAAAATTGGTGGGGCTGTGCGGGCCGCTTCCTCAAGCACTTAAGAACATGAACCAGTTTTACTGAGCTCGGGTTCGTGCTTCATCAGGGTTTTCCAAACACCAGATGAGCCGAAAACAATAAAAAAAGTTTTCATCAGTTTTCTCGTCATTATCGTTTAAGGGACTTTGTTTTGATGAAACAGCAAAATCTTTTAACCTCGACATAAAAGCCAAACTGCCAAGGAAGTGACAAAATACGTTCGCTATAACGAGGTTTCGTTGTATCGAAGTTCTTTTCCATAATTCTCACTATTAGCGGGGCCAGGAAAATCGTTTGTTATACCGAGGACTTCGTTAAAGTGAGGTTCGTTTCATGGAGGCTCCACCCTACCTTTAGCTTGTGCCTCACAAAATGAATACACTGTATCTTCTCCTAGCTTCCATCTAATTAGCGCCTTTCCCTCGTTCTATTTAATTATCATCATGTGTGTTTTGATAACCTTGCGCCTTTACATATATTTTAAGCTTACCGTCCTTTAATTAACCCTGTCATCTCCAGCCAGCCAGGAGCCTAGAAACATAAACAAAACGAACTTCATTAAAAATGCCGGTATAACAAAACGGGACTAGAAAATAACTTCAAGACAAGATGTGACATGGTCGTGAAAACGAATAAAGCTTTATGATGACTCAAACGGAAGTATACGATCTTAAGAATGGTCCGTATCATTTCGTTTCGAGTTTTCTTGTGGATTCTGTTTTAAACTGATCCTTCAATCAATTCGTGGCACTATCCACGCGACCTGATACCTGCCCATGTAATCGAAAGTTTCACATTTTTGGGACCTGTGGCGACAAGACTTGGCTCCATCGTCTTCTTAGTCTTCTTATTGTTTACACTGAAGGCGGATGTAAATTGCGATGGAGAGTACGATTCTTTGGTTGGTTCTTTTCGCCATTCCATTTAATTTGCGAATGAGGCCCGGTTCATTCGTCGCATTCCCGCCGTATCGAATTTAATATCAACGAATTAAATTCGACAGAAATTCGACGTCCGAATCGCCTGCTGCATTTCTTGTGCTTGTTCGACTGGTGTTGTCGCATTACCCGACAGAAATGCGACATCGATTCAAACATCGAATTTCTGCCGTGTCGAATATAATTCATACATTATAATAAATTATTTAAAATGCGAAAAATTTGGTCCCGTCAAAGAAAGACAAGAAACTTGGCCATTCTGGCACCGATGCAACCTAGGCAAATCGCAACACATACTGCTGTATTGCCACACTCCTTCTTTTCTTTCTATTAACGGATTGTTTTTCGCAAAAGTTAAGTGCTTCGTCGCTCAGTGCCTTCTTCCGCCATTTTAAATACTCAACGTTTGAAACATTTTCCGCAGACCGACATGCCCGACAGTTTTGATTCTCAATTAAGTTCCACACAAATGCGACGTATGTAAATTAGACGTATGAACCAGGGCTAAAAAAGTCTGATTTGGTAATAACAATGGCATGTGGCTAAAAAGCACGAAAAAACTGTTTTAAAGGCACTCGGGAAATTACCAGGGTGGTTTTAAAACAAATGATGTAACAGAGAATTAACTCTGAAGTGTAAATTTTAGCACTAAAATTTGCACTTCAGAATTAATTCTCTGTTACGTCATTTGTGTTCATAGTGCTACGCGGCACAACATTCGTATGGTTTTAAAACAGCTTGTAAGTGGACTATTTTCTACTATTTAAGATCTGATGGCTCCTGATCAAGCTCGAGGCTTTTAATGAAGTCATCTGCAAGGTATTTGTAACAGACTCGTCAAAACAAAAGCTTTGTTATCATTAAAAGCTTCTGTCGTTTTATTCGGCGCCAGTAGAAAATTACCCAAGCATTTGGGTATTGGAAAACCCGCTTTGTGAAGCCTGCCAAACCTAAAACTACATAGTTCTCTTTCAAATTTACCCAACTTGCTTAACATTTTTTAAAATATTTTTACTCATCGTTGTTATTCTCCTCAGTAGTTTTTATAGATTTCGACATATAGTAGTTGGGAGAAAGTGCTTGCATATCTGCCAGGTATATCTCACCTTTTTAGCAGTCATCTTCTTTAGTTAAAACATCTTAACCAGAATTTTTATTTACTAAGTATTTTAATGATGTGGAGAAATTTCTGCTTATCTATATTAAAACTTGAGGCACATGCAATCCCCATCTCTTAATGTAGACAACAAAATTGAAGATCAAGGATGTGCCAAGCTCTCAGTTTCATAATATATATTCATTTTACACATTCGTCAGGTTTTAGGAAGAAGACAACTTTTCTACTGGTACAGCCTCTTTATTTTCCTTACAGATGAAAATAATTACTTTGGTTAAATGCTAGATGTTTGCTATCGATTCACAATGCCCCTTCTCCAAATATATTTAACCAACCTTAATGTAGGTAAATAAGTTAATTAAATAACGGCATTCTATTTCCTCATTAAAAATGCACAATAAGACCAGGAAGTCTATATGGACCGAGTCATCTCTCACGCAATTAAGTAACAAGATCGGTTTACGTCTGCTATCTGAGCGTTGTTTTAACTTTAAGCCATATAAAGCCATCTTTCATTACTCGCTGTTAGCTTTTGTTGGAGCTTAATTCGACAGCGCATCGCTGGTGATTATACAGAACCACATTGACTTATCTCTGAGACTTTTTAAGAGGAGGCATCCATCAGTGGATTAAGAATGATTGTTTCATTGCTTTTCGTTCTCGTGTCGTGGATTTCGGTAATCCTTTGTCCAACTCGGGCGCAAGGTGAGTTTGAACAATTTCCTCTCTAACTGCTTTGTATTTTAAAGCTCCTCTCTTTTTTCTAAGTCAGTGTTCTTTAGATTGGTTAAAGATGGCTGTAAATTATTCCTGATAATATGGGAAACGAATCTTTAATTTGTTTGAATATGCATCAGCAAATTCTTTCAATTTTGTCTTACGTTAAAATAAATTAGTGCCATATCTACTCTGTGCTTTATTAATATTGTGAAGCGGAGGACATGTCACAAGAATAAAGAAAATCATACGTTTTCACAATATTATGTCCATTTTATAAAATTAAGTGATATCTAAGTGGGCCTATTTTCTTTTGTTTTTGATCAAAGGTTAGTCTTAAAATAAGACGTTTGAAACGAAAACCAATTTAAGACAGTCGCTGTTGATATCTGATTTGCCGTAGATTTCAGTGGAACCGATCTGATAAAATGCTATATAAAACCAATTCATTCTGGAAAATGACGCACTTCCAGCGTGTAAAACGAAGAAGTAAAACACATCTTAAACTAGCTTTACCTCAAACACATCCAAAAAGGAAGTGAAAGCAGTTTGACGAAATTAATACTTGTTCACTTAATAAAAGCTTAACGTTGAGTATTTTCCTCTTTTATTAGAAAAGGTGTCGAACGGTTAACAAGAAGTTTTTACGGCGAATCATTCGGCAATTCTTCGATCCATTTAGGTCTCATAAACAACGTGGAATTTGGATTCTGTCTTATCTAAATATGATATATATATTTTGTATAAGATACGTGCGCGCATCAGGCATGTTTACCGAAATCAAATTTCTTTAATTTTCTTATCTTGCGTTTTTAAACATAATTTTACTTTACTTGTATATATGGCTCATGCCTTCCATTAAAACAGTCAGTATCCTAGCGCGAGTAGAATGATAAACTCTGCATTATGTTGGCCTGTAACATCTCTCTTACATCTCAGGGGAAGCAGTTACTGTTTGTCAAAGACTTCTTGCAACGCAAATTTTCGTACACAACAGAACTATATTTATTTCTTTTCGGTTTTGGTGCTCTTTCATGTAAAGGGCTACCTTGTATAATCCCATAGAAATACAAAACTCAAGCAAAAGCTCTTATGGTGGCACAAGTAAAGAGAATTAATATTTTGTTAATCGCAATAAATGAGTGATTTTCCGAGGTTTTCTTGCAGCCAATTAAGGAATCTTAAAGTATGCAATTTCTGGAGTCTTAAAGTGCGCTATTGAAGGAGTCTATTAGTGTGCAAATGAAGGAGTGTTAAAGTGCGCATTTTAAGGAGTCTTAAAGTGCGGTATTTAAGGAGCTATAAATTGCACAATTTAAGGAGTGTCAAAGTGCGCAATTTAAGGTGTGAAAGTGTGCAACTTAAGTATTTGTAAAGTGTGCAAATTAAGAAGTCTTAAAGTCTGCAATTTAAAGACTTGTAAATGGCGAAATTTAAGTAAACTTAAAGTTCGCGATTTAAGAAGTCTAAAGTGCAAAATTTAAGGAGTCTTAAAGTGCGGTATTTAAGGAGTTTTATAATAAAGATAGGACCATGCGCGCATTATGATTAGTGAAAAACCCATTTTTATCAGAGTATTAAACACAGAAAAAGCGTGCCTTATTGTTTTGCGCCTGTAAAGTCTATATCATAACGCAATTGAAGAAGCCTTGTAATACCCTGTGATAAAACACTCCGGACATTTGAGAACACTAGAGAAATAGAAATCATTTCCCTGGTGTTCTGAAATGCCTGTCGTTTTTTATCACCGGAGTAATGCATGGCTAAGGCTTCTTTATTTGTTAAATAAATGGCGCAATTCGAGGAGTGCTTAAGTGCGCAATTTAACAAGTCTTAAGGAGTGGTAAGCGGGTACGAAAACTTGAAAACAGACAAAGTGCATAAAGCATTGTTTGTTAATTTTACGAAAGCTCTTGGCCCAGATCCTGATAATAATTCCAAATGTTTTGTGGTTCAGTACCAAGTTACAGAAACAAGCGTGAAAGTATTAGAAAAAATCTAAAAAGTGTCGATAGGAACACCTTTCTTCTTCTTCTTTTTGCTTTTATTAATTTACAGTGTAATAACTTAAAAAGCCGTGATCCTGATCGTTACCCAAAGCTAATTTGAAACAATAACACGTAAAATCCAATTTTATGTGAGTATTCTCCTACTGGTACCAGTACCTTTGGAGCTAAGACGGTGACAAAATGAAGTTGATGACGTAAATTCGACCAGACTTCTCCTGTTGTATGATAGCAAGGATCACTTTCATAAATCATGACTAGGCGTACTCTTTTACAAAACTGAAGCTAATAAAACGTTTATAAGAAAACCTTAACGCAACGGCAACGGGAACGTCGCTAAACAAAAGGTTTATGAGCAATGCAGTGGCTGTGCTGGTGCTTAAAATTTCTTGGTACATTTCTTTCCCGTCCTCTGTAAAACGACAACGTGATTTGACCAAATTTATTCTTCGTATTGGCAACGTGGAACAAAGCGGATAATTTTTTTTTAATTTATATTTCGGATTTTACGCCGTGTTCCATAATCGGTTTGGAGATAGTTTTGACCAAGAGGAAAAAGCTAAATTACTTAAGACTATCGCGAGATTCATAGGCCCAATATAAATTCATTTTTTTGAACCCACATCTCCCTGGGCGTTATCGTTGCAACTTCTAAAACTCCCTGACATTTTAAGGAAACGTGTCCTCCTTTTGAAAAAAGGCAACAATTCGAGCGACAAAACTATATTTTCCAACTAAATTTGAAAAGCTTATGTACATCAAAACAATTACTTGAAATGACCACGTTCTGCGCGCTTAGTCTAAGGAGCGCCAACGAAGGCAGCTATTTTTCCGTAATCCATTTCGAATCGAGCGTAGTCATTACATAATTAGCCTGAGCACGTTTTTAGAGCAAATGGCGTAATGAACAGATCTAAACAAATGCGAAGAAAAATATAAAATAATTTATTTTTGACTAAGAGACCTATTTGGCCTCGCCGTTACTTAAGTTTCCTAATCTTAAGATGCTGTCTGACTAGACAGGTAGAAAGAAAAATGTGGATATTAATTTGATGTATCACCAATTTCTCACAAGGAAAGTTACTAAGACATGTATGGGATTAGTAACGAGAACTTACGTTTGATATCGGCGAGGGGAATATTAAAAAAAAAAAACATGCCTTAACTTACGCACTTTAAAAGATCTGTTTTAAGTTTGAGAACTTTTTACGTTTTCCGTTAATTGTCGGTTAATCATAATTACGACTTTGAGGTGTCCAGACTCCAAAATACTTGTAGTGTGCAATTTTATTCAAATACCAAGTAAACGATTTAATCATCAGTGTCGAATGATTACCAAGGAATCCATCACCAGTGGTTTGGGTAACAAGTGAAGAAAAAAATGTACCGAGACGATTTACATCGTATTGCAAACTTCTATGCAACTGTTTTAAAAGCTTCTTTAGAAATATCATATCCATCAACGCCAAATGTCGAAAAGAGATTTTGAACTTCTCATGAAATACTTAAAAATATCGATGAAGTGAAACTAATGAGGAAAGTTCATACGTACCTGTGTGCATTGTTTCTTTAAACTTTGAAATTTATTTTCTCCAGATCCCATAGGGGATTATTTTTAGTATCATTCAAGGCACTCATTTACATCTTTGGCTTTAGGAAAATGTAAAAAAACAAAGTCTGTAAAAAACCTTGGATTATTCTGGTTACAAGTTTTTCGTCCACTTTCGTCGATTTACTATCGGATTTCGTCATAAAAGCAAATGACACCGAAATGTGAACTCTAACTGAATACATCATAAAGTCATCATGGATCCAAGCTTACATGACTTAGGAAGCGGGAAAGAAAAAAAAATAATTGACTGCACGCTTGGTTGCTACTTAAGTAAATCATTTCATACTAAAAAAAAACTTGCTTGTGTGTGGAAGATAAAGCAAAATAAATATCTACTGCATGTATAAAATATAGATTATGTACATAAATCCTCATCGCTTATTTTTCAATTAATAACTTGTTCTTTTATTTATTCTAAGCTCTTTAGACAACCATATTCATTCATTCAATCATTCATTCATTCCTTAATTTTGTCACAGTCTATGTGCATAACCCACTTATTCCTCGATTAGCCCTTTCTTTTTAAAATTTTCGCTTATTTGTTTTTGTTTCAGAATGTAAAAGCTATTTTCATTTTTCCGATGACCATGTTCATTTGTACTTTTTTTGACAGATGGAGGACGTGAACTGTACTTTCCAGCCTACTATTTCTACGCTGACAAACATTTTGAAAACCATCTGATACAAACCATGACTGTCAAGGACTTGGACGAATGTGAATACCGTTGCTACCTTAATGCAAACTGTGTTAGTCTTAATATTAAGAACAAGGATCACACTGGAACACATGAATGTGAGCTGAATAACTCTACGCACTTGGAGCATGACTGGGATCTAAAGGACAGCCAGCTTTACTACTATCGTGGCGCTGAAGTAAGTAGCCATCAATCTTTTTTTATGTTTTCGTCTTCAGTTGTCTAATAAGCCAATTCAAGAGGCCAATTCATACCAATGATAACGGGTATATAAGTTCTCCACAAAAATCTTAATATTGGTGCAAACAATACTTTTCTTACTTCCGGGGTAAGTCGGCTACAGGCGGCTGACAGAATTTCAATCCCAAGTAAACCTGTATTTTGAACAGTCATTCAATTTCAATCCCAAGTAAACCTGTATTTTGAACAGTCATTAGGTCGCTTATTCTAACAACAAGAGAACAGTAGATCATTTATAAGCAATTTTTTTCCTTTCCTGCGTTGCAGAACAAGTGTGGAAAGAACGGAGGGAAGTGCAAGAACAACTCAACTTGTCAGTCTGGTTTTACACAAAAAGGATATCGATGTTTCTGTACTGCAGGGTTCGAGGGCGAACACTGTGAAAAAGGTAACTCTTTCACTTCTAACATACCTTTGTGCTCATGTTAACTTTCATTTAGCGCAAACTTGCTGAACATCGAACATTCTGCAGTAGAAATTTCGATCTTTACATATGCAAATCAACATTAAATCACCTACGTTCACCAAAGAAGTCTTTTGGACGAATTTGTCGGTTCTTTCGCTATTTCCAGACAGCTACTTTTTTTAAAAAAAAGTAACGGAGACAATCAAATTGGGTTTTAAAATCAAAGTGTAACTGGTATTCTACATTTTATCATCTTTAGAGTTATACTGGCGAGTATATATTAGGCACCTGTTCTTCGACCTTGTGAATCCTTTGCATTGCAACATGTTTTTACCTAGATGTTGATGAATGCGACAGAGGTTCTCACAATTGCCACACCAGCGCCACCTGCAACAACACCAAGGGAGGGTACAACTGCTCTTGTAAAGAAGGATACACTGGAGATGGACAAAATTGCACAGGTTTGTTTCACGTTTGTCCACAACGTGTTTGTCTGTAGCATGCTTATCTGTAGCATGCTTCCCTTGGAGTAGTGTATATGATGCATTTAGTATATATCAGCCAAACGTCCATGACCAAGGAAGAGGGGGGTGGAGAGGGGGGGGGGGGAAGCTACAGTAGGCATGTAGCGAATAAAGCGAAACAAGACGAGATTATGGATTTTAGTTATCTCAGCCTTTCTCGTAAACTCTCAGATATTCACTCCAATGTTCATCATCGTTTCAGGCCGAAGAAAAGATCCCTTATTCTTTTTTTCAATAGCATTCGCATCAATAACAAGCTATAACTTCCGTTTAAAATATGATGAAGAATGATCCGAATGATGAAGAATGATCCACTTTAGACTCACCTTTAACTGGCTCTTGAAAAAAAAACATTCTGAGAACAAATTCTCTCGGTGTTTGATCGATATACTTGAATTAAACGATAATCTGAGATCTTTTCCCAAGGTAGCTACTATTAGTGTACATACATGCATGAGCTAATAGTGTTCTTTTCTGTTCTTGATTATTCACCTCTGAAACAAAGCACACGCATACGAAACACCGTCAGCTAAGAGGCCTTAGAGAAAAATTTCAAACTGGAATTCTCATTAATAACATCTGGGTATTGTCTTCAGCTGGTTGACACTATCAGGATTTTGACAACGCTTGTTATAAATATTATGATTATTTAGTTAAAAAAGTCGGTCGAGATCTTAGGACTTCGTTTCGAAGCTTTTCACCTTCTGATTGAAACCAGGTTGTATGCCGATACAGAATGCTTGTTTAGCACGTACCCTTGACCCGTGGGAAGTGAATTGAACGGGAAAATATGTTTATTTTATGATGTTTATCCTTGGACATTATGCTCCTTACAGCGCACAGTTTTCCTTGGGCTACGCTCTCGGAAAACTGTTCTCTTCTCGGAACAAATAATGTCTACGGACAAATACACGAGCATATTACCGTGCTTAATGGGGGCCCTATTTTTATATATACAGGGTGTTTCAAAACTTCGTTCTGATTTGTTTTCTTCGAACGTTTCATAATATATTTAACGCGACTTTTTGAAAATAAGGCATATTATTTTTTGCCTATTCGATCATTCGATCATTTCAATTATTAGCAACCAGAGTGCCCGCCTTATTTTTGATGATATTTTCTAAGCGCCTAGGCATAGAATGTGCGAACTCCTTTAGCGTGTCAAGAGTCACATTTTTCCATGCAAAGCGTAGTCGCCGTTTTAGCTCTTTCATCGTTTTGGATCTTTGTACGTTGTCTCGTCAATGATACTCCAAATGTTCTCAATGGGATTGAGATTAGGATAGTTCGCTGGCCAGCCATCCTTGGCTATAAAGTTTAACGAATTCTTTTGACACCATGTCTGAGTTGCCTTTGAAGTGTGAGCCGGTGCTCCATCCTGAACGAGTGTCATCTCTTCCTTTGAGCTAAAAAACGTCCTCTCTATCGGGCCACCTGTCACCTGACGCCTTGATGTTAACGGTTTCACTTCTTTCTCAAGGAATGGTTGATGTAGTACTCAGAAGCTAAGGTTTGGTCTGCGAGTAGCATGTGTAACTTTGTCAGCCCACGATCCGTCTTGCCACTCCACACTAATATCTTTACACTTTGCTTCACTTGGAAAGCTGGAGGAACATCACATTCCTGCGAGCCCCAAACAATATCGTTTTTTGAATTAGGGTGCTGGAAAAGATATTTAGGACACTCATCTGTAAATAAAAAGTTGTCCCAATCTTCTGCTGTCAGCTTCGCGTGTTTCTTGGCGAATCTCAAACGGGCTTTTCTTTGCTTTTCGCTAAACAAAGATATTTTATTTTGCTTGAAAGCCTTCCATCCTTTCCTGGTTATGTATCTCCACAACGTTATGCTCGAAACCTCTTGGCAATCTTCCTGGTTGAATTGTTCCTTTCGCACTTCGCTTTCTCGATTGAGTTTTCGAGCAGCATTTTTGACCACTTGTTCACCCAATGTACCGTCTTGTTAAAAAATTTAGCAATTTCTTTGACTGAATGACCAGATGATCGTAGTAAGGGTGCTTGAGCTCTAGCATAAACAATGTCTGACTTTATTTTCATGACAGAGAAAACAGAAAGTTCAGGAAGACAATCAGAGAGAGAATTACAACAAATTCGGGAAAGGGACAACATACACAAAGGGCGCGAAAAAACTGCCGGGAAAACGAGCGTGTGCACAGTTCGCGCGAAAATCGAAACAAAAGCCATCTAGTAGATAATTATAATTGCTATTGCCAGTTATTTTGATAAATTCCCTACCTCAGTGTATTGATAAAGTTCTAACAAACAATTGATTTGTTTAAAAATTTGGCAACTTTAAATCGGAACGAACTCTTGAAACACCCTGTATTTACTGTGATGTTCCCGATCCCTCAGCACAGTTACCCGTATGAGATAGAAGTCCATTACATGCATTGCGCTTACATTTTCTTAGGTTGCCCAAACAGTGAGCGAGTCCTGGGTATAGTGAAATAAAATCCAGGATTAGTTTATAATGTTTAGTGAAGTTGTTTGTTTTCGTTTTCTTTTCTTCAATTATTTTTGTCAATAATATTAGGCTTTACTACAATGCAGCGAAAAGCAAAAATAAGAAACATAAAGCTTCATTGGTCCTTAATCATGGATTAACGTTTATCGGCAACAGGCCTCAGATAACGAGAGGCATTGCTAAGTGTCTTGTCCTTCCAGTGTTTGACCGATATTTACAGGTTAACGCACTCAGCGAGTGAATTATCGGGATTTATCTGCACGAGTTCACTAACAAAATTTCAATACCGCACGAGGACGCCGAGTGCGGTATTGAAAATTTCGAGTTCATTGTTCGTGAACTCGTGCCGGTAAATTCCGATAATTTACGAGCAATGAGTGCGTTAACAGTTTTTATTATTCAAATTGAATACACTGCAAACAAAAATCGTCAAAGTTTGAGTCAGCCGAAGCCATAGTGTAATGGCGGTTGTCAAGGAGGTTGTTTAGTCACAACCCAGTGTCACGTGGTAAAAACCAACCAATCAGAAAATCGGAATTCGTACAGTGTATGAAATTAGAATAATAAACTTGTATTAAACGCGCGATAATCTAACATTTTCTCAACGTAGCTACTATTAGTGTGCATACATGCATGAGCTTATAGTATCTTTTTCTGTTCATGGTAATTCACGTCTGAAACAAAGCTCAAGCAGGCGAAATACCGTCAGTTACGAAGCCTTACAGGAAAATTTCAAAATGGACTTCTCATTAATAAGATCTGGGTAATGTCCTCAGCTGGTTGACACTATCCAGATTTTGACAATGCTTGGTATAAATTCTATTATTTGGGTTGAACGTTGGTCCATGACACTACACCTCGTTTCGAAGGCTTTTTATCTTCTGATTGAAAATCCGTTGAAACGAGGTTGCATGCCGATACAGAATGCTTGTTTAGCACGTACCCTTGACCCGTGGGAAGTGAATTGAACGGGAAAATATGTTTATTTTACCGGTGGATAAATAAAACGTTCATATCATATCCTCTCATTGTAGATATCGACG
>JAEMPF020033548.1:0-19433 GCA_022496165.2 Catalaphyllia jardinei
ATGTTAGTTATGGCATGTGTAAATTGCATGCACGTGCAGAAAAAAAAACCTCCCCAGCTTCCTTAACTTGAAACTCCATGTTTGATGCTGGGGCTATATAAAAAAAACACGCAATATAATTGACAATAACAATGTACAACCAAGCCAAATGGGTGCCAGTGTAGAGTCAAGCTTTTTGCATGCGTTGTTTCCATGGATACATTCTTGTTGCCATCAGAAACTTCAAAGTTTTGCATCAAAACTTTGTGTAGAAACTTGTGTGGTGTCAAGCTCAACTGGAAAGCATAGTAAATGCATAGTAAGCCCAGCAGCAGGCTCAGATTCACTCTCGAGCAAAGAGCAAGTTGACAAGTAAAGCGATCTGGTAGAAGGAGTCAGGTGTGACACAACTTCCCAAAGTAAGCTTGCTTACAGGCTAGTAGATTTAATTTTAAGTGAACTTACATGTAAAATATATGGCTGGCATACCAGATAAAATCTTGATTTGCCAGCACAGGGCCAGGGGAAAATACCAAGTAAGATAAGTACCAGTATACAGCTTTCTCAAAAGAACTTGTGAGTAAGTAACCATGAAAAAGAATTTTACTACAACATTGCTTTAGTTTGCTTGCATTGTACATGTAGCATGTGTGGCAGGCGTCCAAAGGGGAGGGAAACGGGAAAGACGAGTGCATGAAGCAAGAGAAGATCAGGGGTAGAAGGATTGTGGTAGGGGATGCCTGGAAAGAAGGCTATTGTTTTCTTCCCCCTCTCTAATTAACTATGCAAAACTGACTCAACTGTGGAATGTCTGGCAGTCAAAATCATCCAATCAGAATCATGCCACTTCTTTCGTGACAAACCTGTAGGCACCAGTGAGTCCTCGTATTTCTTGTTTTTGTTGTTTTGTGTCAGAAAATAAATTTGCAGACCATCTGACGTTGGGAAAAGCGAGAAGTGGTCGAGGGCGGCCCCAAAAAAAGCAATTGTAACAATGTTTGTAGAGTTTGTCAGGTAGATCTAAAAGTAACATATGGCAAATGTGTGGCTAGAGCTCGTGGAAATATATATTCAAACTGTCGGCAAGAAAAGAAAGAAAAGAAATATGTGGAGTTGTCTTACAGCGAATCTCTAAAGAGCTTTGGGATAACAGTCATAACGGTGATTGCTTCTTTCATCAATTCCCAGTTGGCTTGCACTGCATGTTCATGTTTCAACTGTATGCGACTCATCTATAACACAAGCCACTAAACTGTTACTGAGAAGTGTTCTTCAGTGATTGAAGAAATCGCTTATCTGTAACACTTTCCACTGATGCACAGACAACGTCAAATTTGCCCCCTTTGATGTCTTGCAAATAAACTAGCTTCTGAGCAAAATATCAGGCAGTCGAATTCAAGGCCTTGACTTCCATAATCTGGTTGCTAATAATTCTGAAAAGAGGCATTATTACTAACCGATATGATGCATAATTTCTAGCTCACTTCGCAAGCCACACAAGAAGCTGATGACTGTGGGTAAAAAGGCTAAAAGATCCTTTTTCGTAAAACTGTTCAATCGCCTTCTTTTGCTTTGCTCTTAGCCAGAATTTGATACCATTTTCTTCCAAAGATCGTAGTGTTTCCTCTAGAATTAGCACGAAGTGATCTCTTGATTTCTCTGCCCTGTTGAATATAAATGTGAGAATGACAGGTTGCTAACCAATCAAAAGGATGGATTAATTCATTAAATCTTACCAGTCGGGATTCTTACATTTGTCGGGTGAACGAAAAAAACAACCTTCTCCCTCCCATGCTCATTTTGACTTTTCTCCCTTTCTATGGCCTGAACACTGAGTTAAGCTTAGTACAGTTGAGTTAAGATGTTTGTAAGGTAGGTAGCAGTTTCAATTGAAAAGCACTCTGTATAAGAAAACTTGTTCAATATTCAAACATGAGACAAAGTGGCAGAGAAGTAACAGCAGAGATATGGTAGCTAGCAGTGCCAAATACCAAAGGAAGAAAGGTTGTTCCAGGAGGTCAGTGTAGATCTAGGGGAGAGGCTCAGGGGGCTTGCCCCCTCCCCCCCTAATTTTGGGAACAATGAACAAATCACATGGGGAAGAAAAGCCGGCTGGCCAAGCAAAAAAAAATCCCTCCCCTCTGCCCCCTTAACTGAAGGTCTGGATCCACCACTGCTCAAAGCAATCATATCTCATGTAACTGAGTATTTGAGTTTCATGGTGATTATCATTAATTTTGTTCTCCAATTTCACAGGAATAAATATTGTTGCATAGCAAGCCATGGTCATTGTTCGGTTATCTCCTTTATAAACTCTCATTTTCTCTACAACCAAAAAAAAAACTATATAATGAATTGACCTATATTCAGTGAATTGTAAACCTCTATTTACAGTGTGCATGGTATTTTGGAAAAACTCTGTCAGATCCAAATAAGACTCAGTCCATAAACAAGCCTCAGAAGACAGTCTTTTCTCAAAACAATGGAAGTACAGATTTTGATTGCAATCAAGACCCAATCCAAAATCCCATTTGTCAGAGACAAATCACTTTGACCAACTGAAAGTGAAAGACTTTGTAAACTACTGAGATTTGCTAAACAAGTTTTATTAGACGTTTCAGTGAACAGAGCTGTAAAAAACTTGCAGCATCTTTTTCAAGTTGGCTATCTTGTAGCATCTTTTAAAAGTCAGCTTGATCATTTCAGTTTGAAACTAACAGGAGATATTCACAAAATAAGTTGCACTACGGAATCTACCCCAGAGAAATCAGTGCGCTCCATAACAAGCAATAATATTAAAACTCACTTCTCAACACTCCATTGCTTCCAGTCGCTTTAACTATGTGTTCAGTCCCTGGTGTAACCAGTGGTCGTTTACATACTAAATACATTCAATCAACTCTCTCATCGTGACCACATCTTGTAAGTGACCACCTCCCTTATGCGACCCACTTTGTAAATAACTGTTGTGTTTCTCAGTCAAATATTGTTCCAAGAGCTCTCTCGTAAGCGACCACTAATCAAATGTCTTAAGTCACCATCAATTTGAGATACCCTGTCTTAAGGGGTGCACAAACTGGGTCCTAATACAGTGCGAGAGTTATAAAAACCTACAAAGAAATGTAAACAATATGATATCTGTGGTGCATTTTAAAAAAAATTCTGTAGGAAGGAGAAAAATTAAGAAAGCAATAGTTGAAAAGTAGTTTTTTCTTTTATCTGCTCAACAAATTTTTTAAACTTAAAGGAACACAGTCACAGTATTTTGAGTTATATTGAATATCAACAAAATTACTTTTAAATTGATGGAAACCTGGAAATAACACCTTACACCCGCTTTCAGTGTTATGTGCATAGGCGACATCTTACCTCATCTTTCGACATGCTATTTAAACGGCTGTTTAACTGCGAAACAGGTAGTTTTTCATGTTATTAGTGGAAGAAATGACAAATAAATGATAATTACTGACCTGGCATGGCTGAAGAAGATTGTAAACATTACATATTTCCAGATTTACGGGATAATTAAAAGATTTGCATGTGGTCGATCAGCTCTCAATGGTTACTTCCGGTAGAATTAGGCTGCTAAGGCGTTTGTATTCGAAAGATGTAAACATTCAAAATAGTCGATTTATCTCTCACAGAATGGCTTCTTAATACTCCGAACCTTAGTTTGATGTCAAATAAATCCATCTTTTATGACTAAAAGTCGAGTTCAACCGTGAAAGAGTCCGTTGTGTGAGCATTTTGATGTGGGCCAGGTTACATAGCATGTCGATAGATGGTATGTCGAAATATGAACGCAGATGTTGCCTATGCACGTAACACTGGAAGCGGGTGTAAAAAGATGGAAAAAGAAGCAATAATGATTAACCACAAAGGAACAAGTATGGAGAAGATTGACACCAATTACAAACAACCAAATTGAAAAATTTAGCCTAAACGATTCAAATTGTTTAACCCTGACTGTGCTCCTTTAAATAATTTGAAGATTGTTCCTGATTACATCTAATAGAGGAGTTTGAGAAGACTTCACCAAACCATTTTCCAAAGAAGACAATATTTTCCAATTTTGAGTACACAGCTGGTTGCACATGACAACAGGTTCTGGGAAAAATTATAATAGAACAAACCTATGATGTCTCTTTCATTTCTGTGGCAATGTTCATACTTGTACAAAGAACTGAACTATATTTAGAAGAGAATTTGTAAAACTTGTAACTTGACAGTTAACTTTTATTTTAAAAAAGTCTATTTTTCTTAATAACTGACACACATTTAAGTATTTTATTTTCATTCTCTGGAAAATGTTTCCTTAAATTGTGCATTTTTATTTGGCTGGAAAAAAAGAGAGAAAATTTGGGGAAAGTAGCCCAATAAAGGTTTGGAGTAACCTCAAACAAGAGACACATTGTCAAGTACACTCCATTGTACTTTTCTCAAACATAATAATATTGCTGCATGAGAAGAAAATCAAACACACTAAGTAATATCTTTATCTAATTGATCAGTCAATCCAGCATTGGGCTCACTTTATTGATTTTTCCTGTAAGCAGCCACTTTGTCTTGCACCAAGGGTTATCACTTATGAGAGTTGACTGTAGGCATAATTGTCCAAATACAAACAA
The DNA here is from genome assembly GCA_022496165.2 of Catalaphyllia jardinei. Taxonomy (NCBI): domain Eukaryota; kingdom Metazoa; phylum Cnidaria; class Anthozoa; order Scleractinia; family Caryophylliidae; genus Catalaphyllia; species Catalaphyllia jardinei. The sequence goes on from JAEMPF020033548.1 coordinate 4,608, forward strand.
GAAAATCAAGCTTTTAAACCTATGAAATCTTGCCCAAGTCTGTTCGTTGAGATACATGTAAATAGCACTTCTGTGGTTTAAAGATAGTGATTACATTGATAAATTCAGCAAGATCCCCCAGTTCAGCATTTTCCTATTGGCTTTTCTCCAGCAGAGACTCAAGATAGTGATGCAGAAATGTAAAATACTTCTGCACAGTATTTCTTCACAAAAAATTATGTCTATGGATTTGTTGTTTTTTTTTTATCAGTGCGTTTTTTCCTGCTACTCCACAGTTTTAAACTAGATGTCACTGTCATTCTTGTTATAGTTTGATCCCAAGCTGTTGTTTGAAGAAGAGCTATTATGAGGTCTATACATATACCCAAAACTACTGTCAGCTGGTAGTCATAGTAAGGCAAAAGGCCCATATGTGTGAAAATAATTCCAGCATTTGTGATATGAGGCTTGCATGCCGACCTTGGAACTGTAAGGCCACTTTATATGAACTACCCCTGGGCTGGGTTGTTGGAAACCTGATTAAGTTAACCCATGGTTAGCGAGAATTTTGATTTCAGTTTTGAAACTTTTTTTGAGGTGTTCTTTTTATGTTGTTTGCCCTGCAGTTTAAAGCTGTAGTAATCTCAAACTACACCACACATTAGAGGTGTAAAACATTTTTAAACAAGAAAAAAAGTTGCAGTTTATGTTTAATCCTGGGTTAACCTTAACCAGCTTTCAAATAACCCAGCCCTGGATGTCTCCATTCATTGGAATGAGCTTTTAATGATTGTTGTAAAATTTATTTTAGGCAAAGAGCAAGCTTAACCCCAATGCCAAAGTGTTTGTCCCACAGAACACGAGGACATCGTCATCATAGCTGTTAAAGAGAAGTTCCATCCTGCTGTTGGATTTTACGTTAGATGAATAGACAGACACCATGTATGATACGATGTACATAAAGTTTGCAATTTGTGAAAGAGTATACTGTAAATGGAATCCAGGAGGCTTTGTCCTGTCTAAATTTCTTATGTATTTTAATGATTAAATTAAATAAAGCTCTTATTTAATGCATACAGTCATTGATGGTGTTGATCCCTTTGCCACTAAAAAAGGTTGCTTATAAAAACAGTTGCATTTTAATTTTCATATTTTGTTTCTTTTAGCTTAAAGGGGCAGTGTCACGAGAATTTTGCAGTTTTAGGTCAGTTCTGTACTAAAATAATTACTTTGAGGCCCTCCTCATAAACAAAATGCTTCTGTTAAGCTACGACAAAGATATCAAATGAATTTTATCAGAGAGGCTAACCATAATAAATTTCTTGAGGATTTTTTGAAGACATAGCATCAAATCTTGAAAAAAATTGGCCAATTTTCTCAAGTTTCAATTCATTTCCATCCTTGCCATCCGTAGCAACAGGCGACAGGAAACAGTTTCAGTACCGGTAGTCTAGACCATTATTTTTGGAATAGACCCTTCTCCAAAATGGCGGCCGAAAATTCAAATAAGTTAAAATTAGCTTAAGTTGAAAATGCATACCAGCACTAGAAAGAACACCTTTACTTTAGTAACCCTGCAAAGTTTCAGCATTTCAGGTTTCATATCAGTTGAGAAAATGTAGGTTGAAAATCGAGAAATTTACAGACGTTTATATGACTGGGGGTATGCATTATACCCCCAGCCATACAAACGTCTGTAAATTTTTCAATTTTCAACTAACATTTTCTCAGGTGATATTACACTTGAAGTGCTGAAACTTTGCAAGGTTACTAAAGTAAAGGTATTCTTTCTAGTGCTGGTATACGTTTTTAATTTTGACTTATTTGAATTCTCGGCCGCCATTTTGGAGAAGGGTCTATTCAATTGACGTGAAGACACCTAGCTTTTTATAAAGCTTCCAAATAGGGTGACACTGCCCCTTAAAATTTGTTGCACAAAATGCAGTCAGCAGTTGAGGTTGTTCAACTCTGTCTTCTTGTTTGCTTGTTTGTTTCAGACTTCTAGTCTGTTCCATTGTCTACCAACAATAATGTTTACTTTTATCCTATTTAGCTTCAGGGCGGAGGGGGAAGGCCTAAGTGCTCGACTTGATCAAATTGTGTGATCTGGCCTAAAGTCAACAGGGCCGTACATAGTGGGGGGGGGGGGGGGCAGGGGGGCAGTTGCCCCCGCCAGGAAAACTAATTTTTTTTCTAACATAGTGTTTGATTTTGTTGGGCTGTATACGGGAGATCCATGTGAAGGTTTGTGGGGTTTGCCCCCGCAGACAAAAAATCCTAGGTACAGCCCTGGTCAATGTTAGAAATATTAGAGAACATCATGTTGCGTTATGTTTTTCACATTAATAGATGTTGACCATACTTTCAAAGGGTGTTTTACCAAAAGTTAGTATTTCTCTCTAAGCAAGATGTAGATTTTATTGTGTTTTCTTGTTTCAAAATCTGCACAGTTCTTATGTCTTGCCCTGGAGAAAAACTGTACTTTTTTAATATGATATTTATTTATTTATTTAATTTTTTGCCACACACAACGAAATACAATCATAAGAAAAACGATAATTAGTAAGTAAACTAATACTAAATTTAAAATTTGCAAATTACTTGGGAGGAGCAATGGTGGCGGGGAAATCTCCGAGAAGCCGAGCTTATGAAGAATAGAGATTTCCCCCCCCACGGGTAAATTTACTCTAGGCGGCATTTTAAGAAATATGAAAAGTGGGTTATCTAGGTATATAAGTGCTTTCAGAGGAAAATATAGTTATGAGTTGTTAAGGTATTTAGGTTGCATTCTGTCTTACCCTTAAAAATGGTTTGATCATACGCTTGAATACAGTAAAAGACGGGGCATTTTTGATGTCGATCGGTAATGAATTCCATATTCTATGACTTTGAAACAGGATCGAAAAGACCACAATTGGAAAGGTATTGTTTGGGATATGTCCTAAATCACAACAGGCATACAAGATGTTGCATATTGAAATGAAGAGTACAAAGAAAAAAAATGAAAACATTCTAAATACCCTATTCCTTGTATATATTGGGTATGCTCCTAAACAGCTTAATTTGCAGCTCTGGGTGTGGAGATTTTTTACCAGATATACATTTCACGCTAAACTGAATTGTACAGCACAAAAGTTTCAAAAACTTGAGCGGTGGTTAATCAAGTCTAATTTAGGAGAAGGTATAATTTTAAGCTTCCAATTGATGTGAAAAAATCTCTCTAAGATCTTTAGGTTTGCACATTTGAAACGAATACGCCAAATAACATTTTGTGCCATATGGCACTATCAGTCTGATCAGGGGTGAAGCATTATTTTCAAAATAATGCAATGATTTCCTCATGGCTCCCCTTTCTCTAATTTTTTCAGTAGGTTTTGCTTTGCTAGAGTCTTGCAAATTGTTTACTTTTGAAAAATGGCGGAAACATTTGCTACTCAAGAGAAAAATTTACTTCCCCAACACTATTTGCGTCTACGCCCAAACAAGGCGCTATTTGGGGAAAAAAAGTTTCCTTATTTGTAAACTATTTGTAAACTAAAAATGAAGCCGCCTTTCCTGCCTTTCAAGGTTTTCGGCCAGACGGGAGCGATGAGTTGCATCTCACGGCAACATGAATTCTAATTGTTTTATTCATTAAAAATGCGTAGCTGGCGGGATTCGTGAGCGGGCGAGTGGCGACGGAGCCGTCATATCCCTTGAAGGCAATCGACTCTTCACCAATCCTCTCACGGCTTCGCTTCCAAAACAAGAGCACTCGCCCGCAAAATCCCGCTAGCTACGCAGGTTAACTCAAGAAACAAAACAAACACCACTTCTAAGGAAACGTCATCGAGGCAGGCAATTTTTACCATGAAGCAGCCACGTGTAGTGGCAGGAAATTTTGCTCTGAGTTTTTCACTCAACGTTTTGAGCATTTTTGTGCAGATTTCAGGCTCCATTAGACCGATCACTCTCATCTGGGCATCATTGGAAAGATCTTCTCCTGCTACAGACGTTGAGTATAGATACAGTGTAATGCCAATTTTGGTCAAAAGTGATGACGTCAGAATTGGAAGAAAGGCCAGGGCTAGTCACGGCTGGTTATGGCCGGCACGGGAGTCAATGGGTTAAAATAAAAGAATTTGCCAAACACCCTATTGTTCCTTATCTATCAGGGAATGTTCTAACCAAATTTCATGGAAAACCATCAGATCTACATACCCTATTAATTCACTGGGACATCAGCTAGTCATTTTGGAGTTGACGGCTTCTGACGGTTTCTGTTGCCTTTGAAAAGCAAAAGTGAAAACAGAACATAATTTTATCAAATTTTGCATTTTATAACCTTTCTACTGAATATATATAATATAATAATATATGGTAATGACGTCATCTATGCGTCTGTCCTTCAATAGATCATAAATTTTGAGCCAATCAAAATGTGAGAATATTTCGACATGAGATAAACTTGAATATACTTCTGCAAAGCATCCGTCACAAAATTGTTTAATTATAATAACAATAATAATAATAATAATAATAAAGTTGAAAAACTTGTTTAAAAAGATGTTTTACTGTTGTAAAGACCAAAAACCTACTTTTTAGACAATGACGCTTCCTGCCTTCATCGGTTCATTTGGACGTGGAAACACTTACACTTATCCATTTGTTAACTGTAACAATATGCCAGTTTATTCCGAGGTAAAAACCCTCTCGTTTACGTACTTCCGGCTCTTCCACGAATAACGAAAGAAGGAAACACACAGTTAATCTTGTTGTGTCTTTTATTTTGGTTTACTTTGAAGTTTTGTTTCATATTTTGCACTTTGGATTCGAAAAAGTCAGTTTTTGCTCGTAAGAACTATATTTGAGCTTAAGGTGGTACCTTACAAAAACTTTGGCGATGTTCAGGGAAAATTCCATTTTTTAGAAAATACCCTTGAACACTTGTTGAAAACATTTTGAAACAACCTTGCCGAATTTTTCTCTAGGTGAGTGTGAAATTTAAGCGAAGTACACAGTTGTACAAGTTTTTTTACGTAGAAACGGCTGTTTACAGTAAGAACATGACCAAAAGTATACATCAGTTTTAATATATATTAGCGAAACTTGTATTGAAGCTTTTAAGAGATGCAAAACTCGATTGGTATAATTACTTGGGAAAAACTTTGCTTTATTTGCCATCATAGGCTCATTTTTAGGAACATTTCCTACAATTGCGAAAACTTTTTACAAAATAGAACGTCCCATTACATCCCCTCCCCGGAGATCCAATCTGCACCCCGCACTCCCAATGTTTGGCTTGTTAAATGCCTAATCAATCATGTGAGAAACTTTAAGTGCAGTTTTCTCAAAAGTCTACTTTTGTACCAGCTGACTTCACTGTAACAGAGAAACTCCTGAAATTTGGGGTAATCAAAGACAATTTTCAGTGTCACGCCATATCAAGATAAAAATAAAAACCGTTCAGTAGATTAAGTCCAGAATCTGGAAAAAGAAAGAACGTAAATATGTAAAGACTCTCGCCAAGATTCAGGTCAGGGCAATTTTTCTTAATTAAGCGAGATATGCGGAGAAATGTTTTACCCAAATTTAAAGATTTGTATGGAGACGCCATGTTGGCGCCCATCTTCATGGACACCAACATGGCGGCCGGAAATCAACACAAACATCTGTCACCGAGTTTTGCAGCAAAAGCGTAAATGTATCTCTCGAGGAACTCAACAACATTAAAATAATACTTTTTCTGATACATGAACTGTTCAGATAGCCAAATTCACCGAAATAAGTCACTTTTTTAACCAACATGACAGCTCTTTTCGCGGTCATGTAAATGCCGCGTCACGCAAAAGCTTACAAATCCAAGCGTGGTCTATCACAAAACCAAGAATCCAATCGGAGCGAAAATTTGTATGAATACTACCTTTCAGCTGCTCTTATGCCTCATGAAAGTTAAATCTTAGTAGGATTTATAGTTTTGTAGTTTGAATTTTCGTGACGTCATGTGAAAACCCCCAATTCAATAAACTAAAAAAATCTTAACGTCTGTCACGTGACAATAGATAATTTGTTCACTGGGTTTGGTGCAAAATAAGGTTATTTCCAAATAAAGCCTGTAAAAAGCACTGTCAACAAGAGCTAACTGTCAAAACTTTAGTTTATATAATAGAACGAAACATAAAGCTACAAGATATGCTTGTTTAAAATCAAACCTTTTTTTTGTAAAAGAGCAGAAATTGTTGACGTTACTGCATTCAAATAAAATCTCTTAAGGCTGTGGCGGTTGCCATAGCAACCATTTTGAGTAAAACCTAAAAATTATCTTTTCTTCATGAGTGCAATCGCACACAATTGATCTTTCTTTGCCATATTTAAACCAACTTTCTGGTCCCCTTCAGCCTATTGAACCACCTTAACGCAGTACTTCATGTACCCCGTCGGGAAATCCGCCAACGTAAAATAGACTCCGATATTGACATAGTGACACAGTACACTGAAGTAGTGAGAATTATTTTTGGCGGGTGGCGTGTGTGGCGTGTGGCGTGTAGTGGGTGGCGGGGGTAGGATCCAGGATGGTGCACGACTAAGGAATGGCGTATTAAACTGACTGGTGAGGTAAACAAATTTTAAAATTGAATTCAAAGAAGAAGGGTTCATCTCAGGGGTAGGGAGTGCGCAGCCCTGCACCCTGAACATGAAAAAATAGAGCTTGGGTTACCTGTGATTTGTCAGTTGTCAGTTTCCTGTTTCCTTTGTTGCTGAACAAAAAACTTCAAACACCCGTCACCCGTCACCCGCCTTCCTCCACCCGTCACCCGCCACCCGCCACTGGTGGGTAAGTGCTGCCGAAAACAAGTTGCTTTGGAAAATGGTCACGCACTAATGACATCATTGACCTCGGAATAGTACAGTATTCGTTTCGATTTTTCGCGACAAAGCATTCCGTTTCTTCAGCGGAATCCTTCGTGTAGGTCAACTGACTTCAACAGACTGTTCACCTACCACCACCGCAGAAAGAATCTTGAGGTTTCTTATCGCTGGAATACAGAGCAGAGAACTTGAAAGACCCCACAAAGCTTCATCAACTAAGGTAAGAGCTTACTGTTCTTTTATTTTTACTGCACCTACAATGCTGCAAGCAGTAGGCAAACCACAACTGATACGGTTTTTATATCAGGTAGCTCCGTGAGAGCTCTTAAAAAAATGAATTCACAAATCGGGTCCAATATTTTGCTGCAAACTGACTTATGAGCAAGACTAGATCTTGATCACTTATCCGAGCTGCCAACCACAAGTTCTGTATCGTTTACGAATGAAATTTGAACGTCCTTCTTTTGTTTACACGAAACAATATCACGCACTTCAGCTTCACTGACAATAATAACTTTCGTTGTTACTCTGATCTCGAAGAGCTTCCGTGTAAAGTCAGGTTAGTTTAGACCCTCTGAGGGACTGAAAAATGTCCTCCTCTTGGTTTATCTAGCTTCGATGGAAAGGCCATGGTAGCTAGCTGTATCCACTTATGCATCATTAAGTTATTCAGGTTATTTCGAATAATAAATTTTTCTGTGGTTTATTAGAAGGTAAATACAGGCAGCTATGTTGTATGCGTGTTAGCCAGAGGGAAACCTGTCGTTGTCATTCGAGAGCTGGGTCGATCACGCTTTGAATTTAAGTTAGCTAATAGAGACGCCCTGAAAACAACAGGTTTTTTCCATGTCGCTACAGATGAAAAGTGGAAGATTCTATCTCTACAAATTTAGTATGTGTTTCATGTTTGTGTTTGTACTTGCGTGTTGTCTCAAGTCTTCGTGTCCTTCATCTGAACATGCTTCAAATCGCGCAAACAAGACATTAAGTTTGAGGAAGGAAACATCGTCATCCGTGATATATATCCTGGTTGGTTTATTTGTAATCGGCCGTGGCCTCTTCACATTTTTTCGTTGTATTTGAGCTTATTTGAATACGCTAACAAGCTTAACTTACCTTCTAGCATGTCACGCTAATCTGTGATCACGAATTCTATAAACATGGCACCGAGGCTTTCTGCCGAAGTGCCATATTTTTTCGCATCTGTGGGCAGGAAGTAGGCTTCTGTACATTATGCTTTTATTTCCCTACTAAAATGCTCCACCTTAATGCTCCATTTTTTCCACTAAAGTGCTCCGGTGGTTTTCCCCAAACAGGTCACCAAAATGCTCGGTTATTGCTCATAAACAGGTTTTTGCCGGGAAAGGTTTAATAATTTTAACGTTTCAGCACAATTAACAGTTCAGAGTGCTTAACAAAAACGTATACCTAGGATAACAAGTTAACAACAACGTATGTAATAATTTTAATGCACCAAAAGATCATTCCGGCTCCATCCTTTGTCCTCTTTCAGTGACAAGACGCTTAGTTAAGTCTACACTTTCTCGTAAAAAAAAAAAATTCTATTGTCTGTCTAAAATGCCAGTAAAATGTTTAAATAATGCTTAACGTTTTTGCCTCACCAAAAAATACTAGCATAAAGTACAAAGCCTAGCGGGAATCTTCGAGGCCTTGTTTCAAATATATCGATTTGGCTCCCGGCCACACTAATTCGTTTGTATCACTTAGTTCGTTTTCGTTGCAACGACGAAGCAAAATATTTTCGACCATACTAGTCCTCATCCACACACTAATTCGTTTTCATTCGTAAACGCATACTTTTTGACACGTTTTCACCTATCGCCCGCACTAAACGCCCCAAAGCGCATTGAAATGACAGCGTATATGACGCTTTTTTTCGGCACCGTTTTCAAAAGCTTCCATCCACATTATAGTGTGGTCGTCGGGACCTTGGACAATATTTGGACTGAAAAATAAAAGATCAACTCGGTAAAAGAGGTGTTCGAGTGTTCATCCTAAAATCCAGTATCTTTTATTTATTGTAAGAAGAATAGAAACTCATCAAAGAAGGATTTTAAGTACTTAATGATAAACATAGAAAGATCAAGTATAGAACCAACTGAAAAGCTGACCGGACGGCTAAAAAGGGTAAATTTAATGACCAATATTTCCGTTAGACAGGACTAACATTCTTCAGGGGCTACACTGAAGCTAAGTGATAAAATGTTGTAAGCCCTAGCTCTGTTCATACCGGTTGCAAGTCAGTTAAGTTTAATCTTACATCATTTTCGAGAATTCAAAGAAATGCCTAGCCAGTGACCAAATATTTATACATGCAATCCTTTGCTACCTGGGATTGTAAAATTTGTGTAAAGTAGCACGTCAGAAAGCAATGCTTGTAACAAATAACGAAACAACAATTGCATGTGTACAGTCCAATACCACGATGATGGTGAAAATTCTCGAACTAATCCGAACCTAGCAGACTAAACTAAATAGATTACATTATTTCTCTGTTAAGCTGGTTGATAAATTCTGGATTTTCATTAACTTAGAGATTGTGAATATTATAAAGTCATTTGGATTTTCTAATTTACTGTTTCCTTGTCGATCGAAGCTTTTAAAATTTTCACTGTATTCTTATAGCTTTCAAATGTTCGCGAGTGCATCGTTTCAAATTGGGTGTGGTGTTAAGCTAGTTTGGTTCGAAGTTAACTGACAGATTTGGCTCTTCTGTTGGGTAGCATTAACTATTTAAGTGACCACCAGCATCATTTACGCGTCCTTGTATTAGGGGTCATAAATTTTCAAACAAGGCAAGAAATGCAACTTATATCAAAACCTCTCATTGAAAAAAATAATGGCGATTTTCTAAGGGCAGGTCTTTAAAATGGCTTTGGTTTTAAAGAGCAAGGAAAATCACATGTTTTGGATCTCAAACAGGATAAGTGTTCTAGAGAAGATCGGGTGTTCACACCACAATAAAGGATGCCGGAGGGCAACTGCCCTTCCCCCTCCTCCCCGCCAAAAAAAGAAATAAAAATTTAAAAAACTAAGCCGTGTCTCTGCTTCACGAGGCGCATATTCAAACCAGCTGAATTTCATGGAGAACCTTTTCGCAAAAACGGAGATTGTCAAACGCGGAAAACTGTCGCAACTCCACAACTCCGCAACATGAGACAGTCCAGTTTGTATTGAAATTTCTTCATTATCGAAGACTGCATCCAATCAATAAACATGGTAATCAGGGAGTTTAAATAATTCATGAAATTAGATAACAATAATGTGTACTGCGGAATTACTGCGTTCGAACTCTTGACACAATTTTTTTTTGTTATTTAAATTTTTCAGCATGTTAAACAGTTCTGGATGCCCGGCGATCATGTTGTGATATTGTTTGCGGGCCAGCATCAAGTCGTGCAAGATATTTAATTCGCAAACGTTTGGCTCTTCTGAATACTGAAACTGTTTCGTTGATTATTTCACCAATATTTGTCGGTCTGAATGTCCAGCTCCTTGCAGACTGACTGCCAATACGAAAGTTTTGGGCGACATTACATCCGTGACAAAACTCAGCGGGTAAGTTTCACTTGATGCAAACTTGGCTCTTCGAATACTTAAATGGTGTATGTAAATATGCCACCTTTTTAAAGATTGTGAACTCGGTCAGGCCAATTGAGTGTAATTTTGATGACTGGTCATATAAAACTAGTATTGAATGGCCATTTTTTATAGAACCGGTGTTAGAAGTATGCGAAAAATATAGTTTTGAAAAGACTTTAATTTGTGGGTCAATGTCTTAACCCATCATTTGAGTTGTCTTGGTACCAACACCAATATCTTTGCTTTGTCACTGGTTATTAGAAGTTTATGATATTTTCTGTCGTTCTCAGTTGAGCCGCCGCTGATAGTATCGCGATGACGATCGAAATTGTCTGTGATTGTTGCTGTTGGTTATTACATTGAGCTAAAATTTGCATGTTATAATAGTATTTTGTTTATGTTTTGGCGAGGCACCGAGTTGCAGACTTGAGATTAATAAAGGATATCAGAAATCAGTTATATCCGAAGAAATACGACCGACCATGCTTTGACTTTATCAGTCTAAAATATTTGGTTTGAATTTTACAGCAATATTGAACTCGCGCCTGTAACTAATTTTAAAAGCTTCCACCGACATAGGCCACTTATATATTAAAATTCAGCTTGATAGTGAGGCTTAGAGGACAAAAACAAAAAAAATGAATAAACATGGTCATTCGGTTTCCTTTGTTTGTGTCCTCTAAGCCTCGCTGCCAAGCTGAATTTTAATATATCGAAAGTGGTCTATTGGCCCGATTTATACTGGAGACGGATCATCCGCCTAGGACGAGCTTGGGCAAAGAACGGTAGCTCGTCTAATAATCCGTCTGTGTATAAATACGGGCAAGCAGACGGATTATCCGTCCAGACGAGCTATCGCGATAGTCCGTCTTGTCAGACGAATCATCGTGGATAACTCGTCAAGACGGATGATCCGTCGCTGTGCATAAATGCGGGAAGAAGACGAACTATCCACGAAAACTACAGCTTGTTACAAGAAGCCAGCGGCTGTTTTAAAAAAAACTATAAACTCAGTATAAACACGGGACGAGTCACCCAACACACCGAAAGTTCGTCTCATAGTCCTTTCCGTATTTATACTAGACGTATGATCCTTCTCGACGGATGATCCGTCTGGACGGATGATCCGTCTCTAGTATAAATTGGGCCAATTGTCCTTCCAATTCACGTCCTGCTTTAAAGAATTGTTTATTTATCGCGAAATTGCGAAGATTTCCCCAGGCAGCTATTTTAATTAGTGTTGTTGGATTGAAGTGTCACTAGGGTTATTCGTCAACAAGACCGATAGCGAATGAATACCTCTTACTAACCGATTTTGAGGTCCGTACCGTAAGTTGCGGACCGAGTTTTTCCTCCTCGATTTATGGCCCAAGCGCGAAGTGCGCGGGTCATAAATCGTAGGAGAAACTAGTGAGACAATCTCAGATAGTGCAGAGTGTAATACAGTGCTGTCATTAAGCTGAGTCATATGCTGTCTGGATCTTTACACCCTTAATAAACTTGTTGGTTTGTGGATGAATTTTATTAACAAGCAAGTGCAGCTGCAAAATTAACGCCCATCAAGCATACTCAGCCATAGGGGTGATGTGAGTTGTGGGCCTTAATGAGAGCCCAGTAATGTTAATCCAGTCATTTACATAGGTGACATGTGGTCTCCTAGACTGCTTGGGCCTTGCCCTCAACAAATGTGCATGGATACTGTAGAAACATTGATTAATAGTCATTCCCGTAGCTTTATTATTTTCAGTGTATTTACTCAACAGAGAAAAATAATTTGATATCACTTGCATGTATTTCAACTATGTTTTTACTCCAATGTTTTAATTCATAACAGCAAACTTTTACAACATCGGTGATAGATCATCACCATGCTTTCATAGAGAGACAGACCGAATTGGACGACACGAAGTCGTATTACCAATTAATCATAACAATTACAATTTCCTACATATAAAGTAAAAGTTTCATTTGAAGAAGAGCTTTTAATTATCATTTTTAAATATCATAACAATTATTAAAAATATGGAGAATAGCTTGCAAAACGGCTGTTAAGTTCTTTTCTAAACAGTCACCGGAGACTAAACCTCCACAATTTTACAAAGTTAGTCTCTTGAATTGGTTACTATAGTGATTGTAATCAATGTTGTGATCGGTAGATTTTGTGGGGAGGACCTAAAATGACTGGCTCAGGTAACTGTCCGATTACAGGTGTCCGACTGCAGCCAACTGTCTGATTACACTGTCCGATTAAAACTTTGCAAATTAATTAGAGCAAAATACAGCAGTTTATGCACCAATCACATCTGACGAAATTGTAATTGTTATGATAAGCATAAATAGAGTTCAGCTTCATTAACCACTGGCGCTTCGCTTTAGTAATTACGTTTTGTAGTGATTTCAACTTTTGATTGGAAGGGGCATAATTTGTAGCCTTAAATCAGATCAGTGGTTTTACTCACAAGGATACAGTGGGAAGAACATCAGGGAGTAAAAAGCGAAGGATTAAGGAAAGTCGACTTGTGGCAAGTCAAGCTAGGTAAATGGGAGAAATTGAATGAACTGCTCTTTCTCTTCTTTAACTGTTATGATAATTTATCGCTGCTGACCGTATAATCAGTTATATTCAAAACATGTGACACTGTTCCTTGCCTTGAAAATTTGTATGCTGAAACCTTTCGAATTGGGGTCGAATTTTTCGCTGCAATAATGTACGGAGAAACTGGAGTGACTGAAACTGAGAGAATTTTAAGAGAAGAAACCAAACACTTTGCTTCGGTCCACTGTCAATTAGTACAAACTTTGTGAAATCACGGACATTTTTTGTCGTTTCGAGCTCGGCTTTCGCACCTCGGCTTGTGGGCAAGCTTAGATATTTTCTTGAATCTCGCAATTTTTTCCTCCACTGAGTATCGCGTACCCCATCGTGTCCTTGTGTGAACTGACTAGCTGTCCGGCCACTACTTGGGTTTCACTGTATAATCAGAGATGCTACGTGTCAATTTGAAATGCAAAACAACTTACATGTAAAACAATTCACGGCAGTTCATGCACTTCAGTTGTTTAGAGGTTCATCGACTCGACTTACATCTTATCGTACATAGTTTTCTTTTATTACTAGTAATTATTCATTTATTTTAATTTAATTTTTAGAATGTCCCCATATTAGTAAGGGAGATTTCTCCCTGGCTAGGCGGTCTTTCGACATTTAAATAAAGTTTATTGATTGATTGATTGATTGATTGACCTGTACAGTGCACTCCACGTCTCTCAAAAGCCGAAATTATGACAGCGTTTTTAGAACGGATCCACTCGATCTCACCAAGTATGGATTTCCCGCCAATTTAAAACGCACAGCGCCAAAAATCCCGGGCAATTCGCAGGCAAGGTTTTTCGATGGATGCCACCAGATTAGAAGCTGTGAGCCGTTGTGAAAGACAATGTCTTTGATTCCTCGTCAAAAGGACTATTCAAATGAATCAGTTGTGGTTTTATGATTGTCTAAAACAGTAAGTTTTGTAGCATTCCTGAAGTTGTCGTCACGTAATGATTAACTTTATTTGTTATCGAGTCTCTTTCATCGGTTGGGTAGTCTCAGATGTAGCGTGCAGTTTAGCCAGATCAGTTTAGTTGAACTATGCTTGTAAACTAATGGATAAATTAAACTTTAAGTGATAGAGTGAGAGCCTTATCATTGCTTAGTTATGTAATAAGTTTTCTTTAAATCATTTCGTTGTTGTTTGGGTATCACCAGTGGGTTTTTAACAGTTCAAAGTTCTTCAAAATGCTCTCAAATAAGCTTAATTATTTTGATTTTTAGTAGAAGCCACCGCCACATAAGCTCATGTCATGTAATTTGCCCTTCCATTATATTAACTTAATATAGCCTTTATTGCATTTTCCTTCCTTTTGTTCCCGGTTATTTCATTGCCATCGTAGAAAATCAACAGCAACGTGTAATATAAGCTTATGTGCAATTGTGCTTCCATATGAACTCTACTTAGCTTCCTCTTCGTTTTCTCGCGATGTTTTCCCATAAGATTGTGTTACAACCCTGAGCTTGATGGGATAAAAATACACCAAAAAGCCAACTTTCGAAACTGGACTCGGATAAAAATTCTCGCTCCAGCTTCTCGTTCTCAGAACTTACTGAATATTCTTAACTCTGTCGGATGAAGCGTGTCAATCAAGGAGCTGGAGAAAGAGGGTTTTTGAAAATAACCAATAAGTATCGATCTTTCTAATTTTATTAGTTGAGCCAACGTGTACCAATCAGAGGCTTTAGGAAATCTGGTACCGAGTTGAAGCAAAGCACTTTGCCGCGAAACAAAAGGTTACCGTCTAGTCCGAGTGATTTGTTCGATCAGTGAAATGGTTCTACTCTTGCGTAATAAAAAT